>CAJVPP010002777.1:0-13562 GCA_910592005.1 Funneliformis mosseae
TGTTAAACCGTCGAATTTTATAAAATTTCGCAAAGTTGTTATCGAAACCGTCGAAACTTTCGAGACCCAAAACCCATCGAAACTGTCGAAAGGATTTCTGAAAAGTTTCGACTTTTGACAAAATGGGATTAGGGTTTTGCCCCGCAATTATATTACTTCCTGGTATAGGATGAAATATTTGAATCTTATAATTTGTGATTAGATTTTACGAGAGAGTTAACCAAGTACACCACATAATAATTCTCGACAGATCTACATGTTAAATCCTCGGTTGGAATACATTTTTTATAAAATTTTATTTAATAATAAATAAATCAATTACAAGTAAAAATGAAAATACAATTTATAAAAAGTGTAGGCATATGATAAATTAAAGATCAGAAATTTTTATAATTAAATCACTATACTTGTTCATCGTTACAAAAGGTTGAATTTCATCAAACAACTTCTCAAAGTTATTATGTTCGTCATTATTAGGATCAAAGGAACAAATTTGATAGGCAAAATTCTTCACCCTTTGATTCTTCACAAATTCTTTTAAACGGCTAAAGGTAAGATCAACATTATTGACATTAAAATTTTTAACTAACAAGTAGGATAATTTAATGTGTTTACAATTGTTCAAAAAGATTTTCAGATCATTTGGATCAATAAAAAGGCATAAATCTAAATATCTTAAGGAATTCGGTAAAAGTTGACCCAATTGTTTTAAAAGGGTTAAATTTTCAAAATACATGGAATATTCAAGAGAGAGATATTTAATGTTGACACGAGTGATTAATTTAAATAATTGTTGTGTATCATCTTCATGAATCCAAGATAAGTAAAGTAATTTGATTTCAAAACAATAATTAATAATACTATCAAAAGCCTTTTCCCTTTCATCATGTTCAAAAAGCATTAAATCTAAATGTTGAAGGTTAAGACCAACTTTTTGAAGTAACAAATTAATTCCTGAAGTTCGACCGTGTACTCTTAAAGTTTTGATCTTTAACGGATTAGGATGAACAAGTAATGATTGAAAGTCACGAACGGTAAACCCTCTACAGTGAAAGAAGTGAAGAGATTTAAGTTGTGAGAGGTATAGAATTCCGACAAGTGATGAAATGTTTGTAAAGTTACAAATATTAAACTCGATTGAAGTTAAAGTTTGAGGGTAGGACTTGAAAGCATTCATTAAATTAACGTTATACTTAAGATTTTCAAATGAAAGGGAGGATAATCGATTCTGTGATCGTATTACGTTTGATATGTTTATTGACATACCATTAAAAAATACGTTCATTTGTCTAATCGAAGAAGATATTGATGGTAAAGATGTTAAGAAAGATTCACTTGAAACATTTGAAACATCCAATGTGATAACTCTCAAATCCGATGTAATTTTTGGATTGTTTAAAATTAATTTCTGCATTTCAGGTAGAAAATTTATCCCGTTAGAGCTTAATAACCTTAAATTATTTAAAGATGCTTCACTATTTATAAATAATTTGAATAATAAAACACAAATAGAATTTATTGTTTCTATTGAATTGGGCAAATCCTTTTTTATGTCAAATCCTATATCTTCAATCGTTTTTGGAAAGAATATTTTCCTGCTTGGATTACCTCGAATTGGTTCGGAGTCAGCGGTGGAAGGTAAAGAATCGAGATGATTGATCCAATTGACTACATGCATCTCGAATCGAAATATATTAAATGTTTTTATAAGACTTGGGTAATTAAATAAAGGTTTATTATGTGAAGACGAATTGATCTTAATTCCATATTTCTCTTCCAACTCTACCTTATCAACATCATCTAAAAACGAGAAATAAATATCAAGGAAATTATAATGATGACCTCTGCAAATGACAAAAGGATCTTCCCAAAGTATAGGGATTGTGATCTGACATAAATGTCGATTGACTAAGATACAAGAATAAAGTGATTTTAAATCATTCCGTAAATATTGTATAATTTGATTGGTTACTTCTGGCAAATTTCCAAGGAATAATTTTGTACACGCCATAGCAAAAGAAAAAAAAATGTCGATTAAAAAAAAAAAAAAAATTTTTTAAACACTATATGGGTTTGAGATGATCAGCACATAATCTGATCATAGAGTGCATTGTACGCCGCGGTTAAAACTAAATAGGTTACTAAAAAAAAAACCAAAATGGGCGTTTGTCAATCTAAAAAATTTGATCGGAAACTTTCATTGGTTTAAGAATAGTCATGTGATAAATAGATAGAAATCTTTTATTTTCTTTGGATTCGAATTGTTCGGCTTCATTAAAGTATTCGTGATAACGCCCAAAATTATTTATATGTATAAAAAACTGTGCAAAGATTTCTCGCGGGAAATTATATAATAAAATACTGTGGAAAACCGAACCAAAACATTTCCAAATTTGGTTTAATTATATCGTTGATCACATTTAAATGTAAAAAACAAAGAGTTGCTTTTTTTCGGTATCAAATATGCCATAATATAAAATCATTATAGATTTAATTTCTTTTCTGTACTCTCTCAGAAGAATTTAGAATCTTGTTTTTTGTGAGTTGGGCAAACAGTAAGTAATTTAATAAAGTTGGGTTGTTATTAGAAATGTTCAATATACAATTATTAAATAAAAAGATAATTAAATTTGAGCTACCGGTAATACTATTTTTCAATTATTATCGAATAAAAATGTTCAAATTTAAAAATTTAATGAATTATATAAACTTTCTAATTTCATTTTCCATATGAATTATGTTATTTCTATGTGTTTAAATTTTTCCAATTGGAAAAAAGAAATAAATAAATTTTCCTTAATATGACATAGCATATCATTTGTTTTTTTTTTTTTTTTTTTTGACAATTTCAACTGCTTCTTTAAACTTCTTTCCTTTTGATTTTTGACTGTTTATTAAAAAATTCTTTCATCCGAATTTGAGAATGATTAATCGACTAACAATTAGGACCGAAAATAAGACCAAGGTAATTATCAATGTCTACAACGATTTGACACCTGTTGTCAGCTGGGTGAGATCCGTTCATCCTCATTAATTAGAAAATTAAATTAAAATTTCAATGAATTAATTCTTAACGTTAACACGTAATATAATGGAAATAGGTTTTAGTTAATCTTAAATAATAATTTTTATAATTTGCAAAACGAATTAACGATTAATCAGAGATCAAATAATTAAACAAACATTTTATATTATGGAATGTGCATCTCATGACTTTGGGAATGTGCACGAAATTTTTTTGTAATAAACCTAATCACGATCAAAAAAAAAACTAGTAATTCAACCCAAGTCTCCAAGAGACATTTTGGTCGTGAATCAAGTGAAAAGAAACATTAAGGATCATTGACATTTACAGACTTATGTTTTGGTGTTAAATTATGAATCATAGCAACTGGATTGTCGTGATGTTTACATTTTCCTGTTGTTAAGAATTTGGACGAGAATTCTAAGATTTATACAACTTTACAGGAAAAATAATCATCATTTAGGATATATTTATTGTTTTAGCATAATACATACATATATATATATATAAAAAAAAATGATAATAAAAATTTTAAAAATTTATTCCTACAAATTATATTTAAAACTAAATGTATCTATCAACTTTAACACCATTTAAAAATTGTATAGCCCTAGGTTGATTCTTCAGAGCGGCCATCTTCAAATATTGCAAACCTTTTTCTTTATCTCTATTCAACCCAACCATACCAGCATAATACATCCTGCCCAAATTAAATTGAGCTGTAGCATTACCATTTTCAGCTGCTAAAGTTAAATATTGTAAAAAGGCATCAGTATCTTGAATAATTTGTTCATGATAAAGAGAAAAGGCATAACGCAATTGTGAATCTGCGACTTCTTCATCTGCTGCTTCTTTAAAAAATTTCGTTCCTTGTTTGATGTCTTTTTCAACATGATACCCTTCTGTCAAATAATGAGCTTTCCAATATTTTGCGTAATGATTACCTAGTTTTGCGTGTGATTGAAAACATTCCCATGCTGGTTGACGTTCTCCTGATTTGTGCAATTTTATACCTTCTTCGAGCAATAAAATTGGTTCAATCATTGGTAAGAAATCAATTTTAGTATCTGTGACTTCTGGTATAGGATCATCCCCATCTATAATAATATTATTATATGAGTCTCTGGCCTTTTTTTCTATATCTATATAAGGATCTTCTTTGACCGGTTTCTTTTGCAATGGTACTCTATTTATTACTAAGGGATGACTTCGTTGCAAATCATATAGTTGATTAAACAATTCATGAAGCCCTGGTCGAAGTGTCGGATCATCTTGCCATGCTATTGCGAAATATGAATTAAAAATAAATACAAACTTGGAAATTTTGAAGATTTACAAGATTTACAAGTAAAGGTACTTAATCTCACCGGCCCGAATTATTTTTGCGAAACCATTCTCAACATCAGTCGGCTTCTGACCGAAATCAACGCTCTCTCGTTTACCAGCTTTGACATGATCGATGATATTTGTATAACTCCAATCCCTATATGGGATCACATCAAATGCTAACTCCCACAAAAGCATACCGAAACTAAACAAATGTATGTACGCATATGTAAATTTATGTAAATTTCTTAAATAATGCTTTTAAACAACTTCAAAGGAACGCACCTGAAAATATCACATTTAGATGAAAATTTCACTTTATTACCCTGTCGCAATTTTTCAGGTGCTAGCCAATGAACGACCGCCGTTATATTCTCGACAAAATATCTACTATATTTTGCTGGTCTTCCGAAATTAAAATTTGCAACTTTAGGTTCAAAATTTTTGTTAATCTAGAAATTAGTTTTATTTTTAAAAAAAGAGATGAAGAATTAATATAAAATGTGATTGATAGAAGTTAAATAAATGAAAATCATTATTTATTTAAAATATCTTTACTCACCATAATATTTTGACATCTAATCTCTCGATGAAGAATCTGACAACCATGTAAAAATAATAAACCACGACAAATCCCTAAAGAAATGTCCAATTTTGTAGGCCAATCTATAATATAGTTTTCATATAAAGATTGTAAGTCGCCACGTTCAGCCCAGTCAAAAATTAATACTTGACCTTCATCTAAATCTGATAATCCTAAAAAATCTATAATATTCTTCGAATTGTTTAATAAATGTAACATTGCCAATTCATTATGAAATCTAATAGATTGTTCACTATCATAATATTTACATGCTACATCTTTATTTCTTAATGACATTTTATGTATATTGCCTCCTCTATGATTTGAATTACTGTTATAATTCTTTGTATCGAGATCAGTTATTTTATTTGTAATAAATTTTACTGTCTTTGAATCTGATATTTGTGATTTCTTCATGATTATTTCATCAAATACCGGAACAATACTCTTATGTGATGTCGTAATTCCACCATCAACATTTTCTAAAAACTAGATATTTTCAGAGTAAAATAAAAATTTGAATTAAAAATGATTTAAAATTGATTTCAAAATCTGAAGAAAATTGGTTGAAGAAAAAAAAGATTTCAAAGGAAATACCTCGGATAAAGTATCTCCATCAGTTTTAAGAGCTTCTTCATCTCTTAACCCTTGCCCTTTCTCAGAATAAGTCATCTTTAAACGTAAGACCTTTATAATTCCATCATATTCCTGAATGATCTTAGTAAATTGTCCTTTTAAATCCTCAACGCTTTCAAATTTCTTCAATCCATGAAGTTGTGAAATATCCGTTAGAAATTGATGAATTCTTTCCAACAAATCAATGAATTGGTGATAAGACGAATAAATCTCTTCTTGTAAAAAGTATCCAACATTCCCCTCCTTATGTCTTTTCAAAGATTTGATTGCCATTTCAGTACTTTCCACTCTATCGATTAAACAATCACAAATTTTCTTGTTATACTGAACGTTTTCATACAATTCCAAAATACTTTTAGTTAAATAAAAAATTATGGTTATTAAAGCATCAAAATTCCTTGATGATTCGCCTATAACAGCGATATTTCCCATAAGTTGATTTGCTGTATTCAATTTATTTATCAATTCTTCATTGGATTTTTCAATATCGTATAAGCCTCCTTGAAATATAATTTCCTCATGCACATCTATTGGCTTTGATGGAATGGGGCGCCTTATTTCTATCATATCAGATGGTTCCCTTGTAGGTGGGGCGAATCTCAACACAAAATCCATATCCCCTTTCCTTGAACGTCGTTCCATATTTTGATAAAATCTCTAAGTACTTTTTTTTTCAAATTTTTTTTTTCCTAAAAATAAAGAGTAAAGCTTTTGGATTAATTTATCGCTATTATTTTTTTTTCCTTTTTTTCCCCCTTTTTTTTTTTAAAAAAAAAAAAAAAAAAAAAAAAAAATATATAATTTGAATCAATTATAATTTCTTCAAAAATGAAATAGAAATTTCTATTTATAAAATAATTTAAATTACCGTTAAAAGACAATAATTAGAAAAGAAAGAAATGACGTATTAACAATAAAGATGAATTACCTTGAATGATTTCCAATGTATCCGTAATAATCTTATGTCTACTACAAGAAAACAAAAAAAAAAAAAAAAAAAAAAAATTATTCCGGAAAAATCTTAAGCCACAAATTAATGTTAATGACAAACAAAAAGAACTTTCAAATTCTTAGATTTATTATTGTTATAAGATTATTATAAACTTTGTCGTACTTGAATTATTTTTAAATACCTCCTTAGTACAAATATGTTAAAAATCGCTGAAGAAAGAAATAATGAATTATTAAATTACAATACAAAATTTCTCAAATTTTATACGAATTCTCCATTAACTAGCCGATTACGGAAATTGATTTTGTAATGCATGCAGCACATGTCACATCATTTTATTTCGGATTCGATTTCTGATTACCTTTTTTGGCAGTAAGAATTTTATAATTTTATAACAAAGGAATTTGGTAAGTTCATTAAACTTTGTTGACCAATCCGATCAAATAATCATATTCTGATCTTTTTTTTTTTTTTTTCAAAAAAAAAAAAAATTGTCCGACGACGGGGGGTTTTTTTTTATGAAAATTCATTATCTTACCTGTTGAAATTTGAAAATGCGGCTTGTTTTTATTACCCTCAAAATGACGAGAAAATGTACAAATATATTTCTTATGTAATTAGAGTAAAATTGATAAATATTGTCATGAATTCACGCTTTTAAAATAAAATAATTATATTGGATTTTCTCAATTACAAACTCAAAGAAAATATTCATTGTATTTTGTTAATTACGAGATGGTACGAGAGGTGACGTTAAATCTTTTAATTGATTGTTAGTTATTTGGAAATTAAAATTTAATCTTAATCAAAAGAGAGGTAATCACAATCAACAGTAGAAAAGAAGAAGCCTAAATTTACACTACATTATGTAATAAAATAAATATGTATCTTTTGGCAACTTCCTTGAGAGCAATAGTTTATTTTACTGCTGCGACAATAGTTGCAAGTTTGTAAAATCATTAAAAGAGATTGTATTAAAAATTAGGTTTGAAACCTCAACAACTGGAGAGAATATTTGTTTTTTGTTGGATTTTTATTAGCATGACGATGATTATAAAAAATAAATATCTAAAAAATCCGTCGCTTAAATAAATTATGTAATCATTGATTTGAAGGAGAAACTGAGAAATGTTGCATTTTTTTCAATTGTTATATTTCGCAAAAAGCATACATAATTGTAGTTACAAAATATTGCAACTTTCTTGTTATTCAAAATTATTTATTCAATACACACAATCATGTATATAAAATATTTCCGAGTGTTTATTAAATAGACTTTTATCAATTCTTTGTTATTTAAGAAAAATAAAAAATATATTTAAGAACATTCAAAGTTCAGTCTATTAGGAACATGCCTTATCTTTCATAAAAACTCATTGGAAAACGCAAGAAATTATCATTATTTAACTTTCGAAATAAATATAGGCATTACAGTATTTCAAAATTATCTTTGAAGGAATAAATTAAATTTAGATACGTCATTGGGTTTACACTGATAAATGAAATATATTAATTAACATTTTTACTTTTTATACTAATCAAAATTAACTACTAACTAGTTATAATGTCGGAAGACATATTGGCCGTAGGAATTATTGACGGATCACATGAACCGATCTTAACCAAATTTATAATTTGATTAAGCACAGAATTTCATTTAAATAAGGTGTGTTTCTGCTTGCATGGAACATTTTTATAAAACTACTTTGTTTAATGTATTTAACTAAAAGTTCCATTTTCAAATATTCGGATTAAATAAATCATTCCGCTGAGATACAGAATTTGTCGTCCCTTCAACATGTAAATCTTACGGTCACAAGGAGAATCTTATTTCGTTATATTATTAAGGTAATTATCCTTTGAAATAATATCTTAATATTTCACACATGTTTATTCCTACAAAATCTTCTAACAATATATAACTTTAATAATAAAAGCTGATGATGCCAGATTTACTCAGTTTCATATAATAATCTACGGCTGTTCCATCTATCAAATTTCTACTAAGCGTCCCTTTATCTTTATATTTAATAATGAAAATTTTAAGATTTTGACTCGCTCATAGTCAGTGGAAAACGAAAAAAACAACACGACGATACAAAAAAATTGGGAAATATGGATTTCCGAGTTTTATTAGCGTTACGTTTTTGGATCCTCATGAGAAATTCCTGAAACAACGTTAAATGATTGGCCCTTTTACAACCAAAAGCATTAATGGTTTTCTGTAAAGGGCCAGTTGGTCCCTTTTGACATCGAGGGCATCGATTTTCGTTCGTCATTTTGAGTGAATAATTTTTGAATACCACTTTGGAAAAAGTTGCATAATTGACAGAATTTTCTATAGGTCAGATCCTCAAATTGTTCACCAATATTAAATCAAGTATCACTTCCAATTTTTGTTTCTTCGAAATGTCGAAACAGTTGAAATTTCTCACATTTTTCCGCTTTAAATGATTCCTCTTTGTAAAGTGGCTATAGATGAAATCGATCGAAAGAAAAGAAAATGAGAACATGACTCAAATGTTAGATCACATGTTATTCAGATAAAGACTGAACTAATTGAGGATGGGGATTTAAACAAAAGGTTGGATTATCGCTATTTTGATGCTCTCAACAAGATTATCATCTAAACCAACAAACGCGAAAATACAAATAGGCTTTGAAGGTACTCTTTCCTGAAACCACCAAATTGCCACTACATCTTAATGGAGCTTGGGTTCAAGGCTCAGATCGTGAAAAGCTACTCATAGAACAAATGAAATTACGGATTTAGATCAACTGACTCAGTTGAAACAGAATATTCTACTTGATTTCATGCCAAAAATTTATTGAAGCTTTTAATAGAAGCCGGCAGATTAGACATTGATGATGTGAATATTTTTTCGAGCGTTTTCAAAACAACCTACTGATGAACTTACGCAGATTACTAAATAATTATTGGAAAATAGGCAACGACCTCTTATATCACATCGTTATTGATATCAATGTTTTAAGAACTTATTCTTTTTGCATAAAAAGTTAATAAAGTCAAAGTTGAAACATTTTTACTGTTTATTAGATTAGTTATAAACTTATTCACCATTGAGAGAACATTTCATCAAATTTGCAATGAAGGACGACTAGGGAAACTTATTCGGCAATAATCTTAGTTGGAGGTTTAAATGAATCAGAGTATTAACAAAAAAAAAAGACAAACATAATTCGCCTATTCCTGTTTGCCAACATTGAATTCAAATTTAACCAGCTTCGTGCAGGTATCTATTGCCACCTTCAGTTTGCTGATATCAAACAAGGAATTCTATTCATCTTTGTGCCTATCGTAGATTTCTCACAAAATTTAATGTCTTTTTGAAAGAGACCTATGTCTTTGAAGATTTTATGCTCTCTAGAGAATCCAATGACACCAATTCTTGCTTCCTAAATAGATATTTAGAAATGAGAATGATTTCAAGATAATCCTCCTTGTTGTCATTCAAAGAAGATAATCAATTTATTCGACCAATAACAACTTTATATTTCGAACCGTATTTGATGGAAACGGAAACACAGATGTCTTACTTCATTCCAGCACGTATCGCGTTTATCGAGTATTTGATTCAATATACAGTCAATGAAACAACATTTAATAAGTACGCCGATTATATTGAGAAATTATAGAAAGAGCTTGAACCACCATCTGACATACTTAATCGAGGCGTTACATTGGTTGATCATTTAGAAAGCATCAAAAGAGTTCCAAACTTCCAATCGCTAGATGTTTGGGTAAACCTTACCAACACACTATAATCAAACTCAAGTTATAGGTTGTTTAAAAGAAGTAATCATCTCAAATATAAAGATTCACTGTCTTGTGTAGAAATCTCCGATTAATAATGAATGGAGGAACGGGACAGACTGAAACGTTTAAGCTAAAGTTTTCTTTTATTATAAATGGTGTGAAGTCGATTTATGCTTTCTTCAGCTCTGAATTCTTTCATAGGATATTCACGCAAATCTGATATAGTATGGACTATTTGTTATGAAAACCATACATGTATAGTTTTTAATGTATACATTCCATACATAAATTAAAAAAAAAGAACCATGTTATCTGTTCAGGTTTGCGTAATACCTGGCAAATCCGACTAGTTCAACTACGATCATATTCTTGTACTTTTAAAATTGATATTGATCGGCTAATAAAAAACTACCGAAACAGTTATTAGTTTACTTTTTATATAGCAAATGTTACAGGTACTTAAGCATGCCCTGCGTAGTTTACGCAATCTTTTAGAAAGGGAGAATTTCTAACACTTCGATCAATCAAGCGTGGCGTTATTATAGACGTGAGGTAGGCATTTTTAATGGCTATTCTATTATCATTCTCTAAATATTCCTGACCAACTTTTTCTGTGGTTATCAAGCTAATTGAGCCAGAGTCTGAATGCATGAATTCCCTGATATTCAAGGTGTACGTCGCTCTACTTTGATTGAATATCACATTTCCTCACAACAGATCCTCACTAATTCTTAATGAAATGTTATGTTCTTCTTACCCATCATATTCAACATATCGAAACTACTAGAAATGCTAGAGAATTTGTTCGAGTTTATATTGGAGCCTCACCTTTTTTGATAAAGACAATTTATTATTTGAACCAGCATTTACATCCGGTAGTTGGTATTGATTATGAATAGTATGAAGTTAATTTTATTTTAAAAAAAATTGTGCAATTAGGCTGAAACTATATTAGTTAATTTTTATCCTGAATGGATGCTAATTAAGTCGATGTTCAAACCCTGTTCAATTTTTATTACTAGACCCAATTGGAACTTATGCTTGCTGTTATTGCTTACAACAAAGTCTTAACCACACAAGCCGCTCATGTGCCAAACTTTCATGGAGGTCTATCATTTGGTGAATCGAATTCAACCTTCTAATGATATAATGTAGCCTTAGTAGAAATGTGGTCCACAGAATTGAATCAAAGACTTGCTTATCTGATAATATACAAGCCCACCCGAAAATTACTATTATGGCTTTAAACCTTACAAAGTGCTATTCAATAGAGACAAGTCATTTACTGTTGAATTTTGAGCAATGAGAAAATTAAGACGATTGTTGCGCATACATCTTAAATGAAATTCTGCAAAATTTAAATCATTAAGATAAGTTTTTTTGGCCAAGCTTACATCTAATGCGTTAATTCTTCAAGGACATTCTTTTGAATGATATCCATGTATAATCTTACTACATTACTTAGGATTTTCTATAATCAATCAAATCTTCTTTTTGTCATTAGAATTTAGATTTTACTCCTTTATTAGAGAGGCATCTATACGAATCGTTATATGGATTGAATTTCAATTTGGAGAAATGAAATTAATCATTTGGTAAGTTTCATACCCGTTCTTGCACTTAATACGTCAATTGTAAATTCTTGACATTCTTCTTGTTATTTATTAGAATTTAGGTTTTTCTTGAATTCTCTCCATTTGAAGATTGTCTAACAATTCGTTAAATGTTTGGATTTCAATGATTTATATTTGCGTCAATGGTTCAAAAACATTCTAGACATTTTTGATTAATACCCATGTGTAATCAGGTAATCAATTTAAAACACTGATTGTTTTCTTCGATGATAACATTTTATCATAAACCAATACTTTCACATAAATAAGTTAATATTATCATCAAAATTTAGAATTGTAGGTCAACAATGCTCAAAGAAACATAGCTTCATCAAATAAAAAAAAACTGTTAAATCTCTAGTAAAGAAAGTACAACTTGAACAACCTTAATAACCAACTTCTTCAACCACGTTAAAACTACCACGATCATATGGAAATTGAAATACATCCACCTCATTAAAATGAGAGAACCCCCGATATATCGTCTCATATATGATTGGGAGGTAAAGGTTGCTGATAACGAAAAGAATTCACCAATAATAAGGATCATGTTAGTTCAGAGATCTATCTGCATGATGTATTTCATGAAAATCATTTACATGACATGTTTAAGAGTTTTCTCTTATTTTTAAAAAGATGGCTCACTCAAATATTTCTTTAACAGCACTATTTGTAATTATAGTTACATCCGGGTACGTTTGTTTTCTTTGTAGAATCTTTCCATGGGCTGGCAGTTCGTCTATAATCAACGCGGCTTCTTTTAAAGATGAATTGATACCGTGATTAGAATACAATCTTTTAATGTTTGTTTTTCTTACAATTGCACGAAACATTAATAAATTCTAGCATTTTTAGATCTTCACAATTTAGCACAAATCTATTGTAATCCTACCAATACGGTAAGGGTCTTTTCATTTTCTTCCAATTTCTTTATTCATTTAATTTACGTTTGTATAGTAACACTTCGTCTCCACTTTTGTGTTGATTCTTTAAGAAGTTCTATAAAAATTTTCTTTCATAGATCTTGTAATTCTGGTATCGATAGAATAAGTTATTACAGAGGTTTTTCTAAATTGATGGGTTCTCACACGAATAGATCATAATATTAAGATCTTAGTAATATTTATATCAAGATCTCATAATAATGACATCAAGATTTATTCAATTTGGGATCAACCCGGAAGTGGTCTTATTTTTATTCTTTTGACATCTGGAGTTTTTCTTTCCATAATATTATTCAATGTTCCATGATTGTGCATTGCGGATTGTAGGATAAGCTGTGAATAGGATTAGACAAAAGAGATTTAATGATAGTTTTGTTAGCATCATTAAATTGCTATGCTGATGCAGCATCAGGACGAACTATTAGAGTCTGATCTGTGTTTTTTAGACCTATTTTATTTTTTACTTTAAAATTTAGAATAAAATTATTCAAGAAACTTTTGAGTTATTTTCATTTTATTTTTTTTTTTTAAGAATACTCTTTAAATCAATGCTTTTTGAGGATTTTTTTTAACACCTAACCCTAATCCACATTAATTTCAGCTAATCGGAAGTTGTGGCGAAATTAATAAATCATATTTTTATGCTTTAATTCTGATTAATACAATTGTGAAACGGAAATAAAATAAATCACATATTTTTTGATC
>CAJVPP010002778.1:0-13562 GCA_910592005.1 Funneliformis mosseae
AAATTTTATATAGCCGGTAAATTTTATAAGATTCCGGACTCTTGGCCGGTAAAATTGGATTTCTATTTTAAGCACTGGTTTGCGCCAATATTATATTAACCTATGGTTACAATTAGATTTATCCATTTTTTAATCTTATGATTTCCATTCATTTTTATTTTTCCCGGCAGTTTCCCCCCTTTCTATTGCACCTTGTCGATCCTATTATAAAATTCTGCGATCGGCAAGATTTTTTTTTTTTTGAAATATATGACAAATACTAGAACGAATTCGAGATAAACTTAATAGATTTTGCAAATTTTTTTTTAGAACATTTAATTTATACTAAAGGATATTAATATCCTCCCTTATATATTTATAAACTATGTCCGATATAAAAAAACGTCTTGTATTCTCAATTCTGCAGTTTTTGCAACAGTCAATTAAGGACGGGACTATTCAAGAAGAGGACACGGAAGGGGTTGAAGTAGCAGGTACGACTTCGCTTTGAGTGGTTGCAATTCTTGCATTAATCCAGACATTTTCTAACTTTATTTTTTTATTATAAAGTACAATGCATTGGTGAGGCTTTTGGCGTGAATATCGAAGATTCTGAACAAAGATCTGCATACGCGACAAAAGCGCCTTTATTATCGATTTTTGAAGTTGCAGTCAAAGCTCAAGAGAGGATAAAGGTTCGAATTTTTAAATATTCTATAGTTTACTCTTAAATTTACAACTTTATTTGAAATCATTTATGAATTGAATATTACAGCCATCAACAAGATCAGTACCTTCTCAGCCTGGTATGACTTGAACTATATATTTCTAAACCCATTTTTCTTTGAAAAATTCTAATAATAAACCTTCTCATTATTAAATTATAGCTGTAGCAGAAACTAAAGTAATTATAAGTCATTGACTTTTTTCTTCAATCGATTATCTGTTAATCTGAATGTCGGTTGATTAAAATTTATTTCCAAATATCAAATTAATTTTCAGGTGAAGCTTACCGAGGAACAAAAGAAAAAAGCGGAAGAATTAAAATCGGAGGGTATGTTGATATTTGGAAATGTTTATTTCTTTCATACTAAAAGAAATAATGATTGATTTTTAGGTAATCGCAAAGTTTCTGAAAAAGATTTCGAAGCAGCAGTAAAACTATATAGTGAAGCCATTGAAATTAATGGAAATAACGCTGTATATTATTCAAATAGGTATTTTGTTGGATTATAATTAATGTTTTTAAATTATTAGAAATTTGTATTTTTTTATTTTTTATCTAATTGCACGATATAACTAAAATTGCGTGTAGAGCCGCAGCATACAGTCAATTAGGTCAACATCATAAGGCAATCGAAGATGCCATAAAGTCATCACAGATAGATCCTTCTTATAGCAAAGCGTACGGCAGGCTTGGGTAAGTGAATAAAATCGATTTTTTTTCATTTCCTTTGAGATAACGTATCTAACATTTATTGTTTAAAAGGCATGCTTATTTCTCTGTCGAGCAATATAAAGATGCGGTCGAAGCATATGAAAAAGGACTTTCACTTGATCCTAATAATCCTACAATGAAATCAGCTCTTGCTACCGCTGAACAAAAAGCAAGTGAACTCAGAACTGATCAAGGGCCATCACGGGGTGCCTCACACGATAGAAACACTCGAGGAAGTGGTGCTGGTGCTGGTGCGGGTGGTGGTTTAGGTGGACTTGGAGGTCTCGCCGGGCTTGCTAATCTCGCCGGTGCCGCCGGCGGTGGTGGTGGTGGTGGTGGTGGTGGTGGCGGTGGCTTTGATCTTGCATCTTTAATGAATAATCCAGCAATGATGAATATGGCTCGTCAAATGATGCAGTCTGGAGCACTCAGTGATATAATGAATAATCCAAACGTTGCCGAAATGTAATTAATAATTCTTAAATAATTGTATGATTTGTAAGATAATTAATAATGGTGCTTATTTTTATATCTAGGGCGCAAAATATAATGCGAGGAGGAAACCCACCGAACATGGACGAGATGATGAATGATCCTAATCTAGCGAATTTGTATGTATTTCATTTCTGTTAAGATTTTTAAATGTTTCTATAATAATATTAAATTTTTTTTTTCGTCAAAAATAGAGCACGCCAGTTTTCTGCTAATCAAGGTGATGGCGGTGGTGGTAATCCTGACAATAATGAAACTAATGGAGGAACAAAATAGAAAAGACCTTAAAGACCTTTTTGTATCTATAAGGGGGGTTTTTTTCCAATGCCGATCATATGAAATATATATATAAATATTTTAATTCTCGACATTTCTTTTCTTTTAATTCACTTTTTTATATTACATTTTACATTCATTTCCATTTTTTAATACAGAATTATAAAAACAAAAGCGACATCTTTATAGACTACCTTAATGATGGTAATTTGGTAACATTTGATATCGATATTGGGGTTGCAAATGTTAAAGTAATTTCTATATATTTATTCTTTTTATGGTCATGCTTATTCTTGAGCACCTACATATGGGACTCTTCTTTGCAAAGCAATCATGTAATGAACTTCTTGTGATTGCTGAAGTTGTCAGTATTTTTTTGGAGACTTTGCTGTATGATTTAATCTTTACATAATTATTTTGATTTTTTTAAAAATATTTATATTCGCATGCATGCATGTACATGCATAAACTTTTTAAATCAAAAATTTTTTATTTATATTTAAATAAGATTTTCAGACAGCAAATCAGCTATTTTTAAAATTTTCTAATAAATAACATGTAATCATTAAAATAAATACAAAATTTAAATATAACGCAATTGACTAGAGGTAAAATGGGGAGGAGTCCATTGAAGGCAACTTTCATCAATCCTTCTATTCTTATGCTTCTCTTTAGTTTTATGATAAGAAGCGATAACACCATCACTTAAACAAATAATCTGTTGACCTTTATAAGGTTTAATCGCACATAGAGATTGAAGTGTTTGAAGTATATCAGTAGTAGCAATACTGGTCCTAGCAGAAATATCTTCAATTGTAATGTCTTCGTTATTTTCTTTTGTTTCCAATAATAGTTCAACGATAACTTCAGTCCAATAACTTCTATATGATAATAAACCAAGATCGGAAAGAGGCTTCTCAGGAGATCCAACCTTTCCCTCTTTCTTAGATAGTTCATAAGAAAAAGCTATTAATAACCTTCCAAAACCTTTCCTTTGATGTTGTGGTAAAGTAAGAATACAAGCAAGATTATATCCTTCAGTACTTTCTTTTTCTTTTGAAAAGTAACCAATCATATGACATCCAAATTCATCTTGTTGACACATGATATAAAATAAAAATGGGTCAACGTCATAATAAAGTGTTTTATGATCAAGAAATAATTTTGACAATAAACAAAGGTTTCTACAATAATTTTTTTGTTTATTACCATCAATTTCAAAAAATGAAATATCATCACATCTATAAATCTCATTTCCTGGTGGATGTCTAACTGTACATTTTTGTAAATGTCTCCTCAATTGTTTTTCACTAATGTAATGAAATAAACAAAATTCACATATGTATACAACTGATGCATCACTATACTCTTGTGGATAAGGTGAAAAATACCACGTATCAACATCATACTCCCCAAAATGAATCCTTTCTAAATTCTTTACCCTAGAAATTTCTGAATGTGATTGTGTCATGGATCCTGATGTACGAAGCCTTTCAATTTCTTGTTCTTTAGAAAATGTGGCCGCTAAAGGTCCCAAAGGGGTTCCATTACCTGGAGTACTACCATCTTCATAATCATCCGTAATTTCTGCTAAAGGTGTTGACGGTGTTGTTGCTCGAGCATTGGGTGTTGGAGTTTCTTCTAATGCCGAAATTTTCCTTTTTTGTCCAACTGAAGATCCTACCCCACCACTTCGACCAGTGATTTCTCTAAGTGGTGAACCAACTCTTGATGGTGTATCTGAATCTCTATATTGATTACCACTTTTACCATTCCTTTTTTTAGTCGGTCTTTCAATTTCTCTTGATAAATCAATTCTTTCAAGACCAACCCATTCATCCAATCTCTTATTAAACTCGACAAAGTGTACATAGTATTCCGATTTATCATTATGTGATCGAATTGATAAAACTTCTGCTTTACGAAATTCTTGTGTGTCAATCTTTTCTTTTTTTAATTCTACATAAACTTTACAACCAACATCTAAATGTAAAGGTGTAGTACCAGTTGTGTTCGAGTGATGATTATGTATAGGTGTTCCAGGTCTTGGAGAGGGTGAAGCTGAAAATCTTTGAGTCATTTTTAATTTGTTAATAAATAGTAGAATTACAATCGTTAAAAATACAAAATACAATTATTTCGAATTTCTTTCCAACTAAGCCATTAATTAATAATAATTCTTCGTCATACAACCGTGTAAGATAAAAAAAAATCTTTCAATCATATGACACGCCTAATGTCTGACCATGATGCGTTGGCGTCTAATGTCATGACGTCCCGTACGAACAAGGTCAATAAAATGTAAGTGATATATTTTTTTTTGGGTTTTATTTTTTGGATTCGACATTACATGAAGAGAATATTTTACGCAATACTTTAAGATCATCGCAAAGATAATTATTTATTATGATGAAAGTATTATTTACAAATTAGTGCAAAAGATTAATACTTTTTTTTTTTTTTAAAAAAAACAAATTTTTAATTGTGCAGAAATTTTTTTTTCCGTAATATGAAATTGGTTTTTTCACTCAACGGGTTCCAATTTGGGAGACTTTGGTCGCACTTCTTCGGGTAATTCAGGACTGTTGGCTTCGTTGGACTTACGTTTTACTCCAGAAACCGTTGGGGAATCTTCAGATGGGGAATGTTCTGTAATTCGGCCGTTTTTTCGATTTTTAAATCGGCGTCCTTTTTTACCTCGGGCGTTCTTGGTGGTGGTTTTGGTGGTCGTGGTGGCATTGTCTTTTTTCTTTTCTGGAGGAATGCCATATTCAGCTTTGAGTGCATTACCTTGTTTGATTCTTTCGAGTTTATCACTCTTTTTTTTCCGATAATATTCTTTTTCTTCGTCATCTATTATTTTAAAAAATTTTTTATTAGAATTCATTTAAGATCAACCATATATTAAAGATATTGCTAACCTTTGAGAACCCTGAGTTTAGGTTGAACATTATCAAATCTCAAGTTTTCAAATGAAGGAGACTCGATAACTTTATGGGCAATAGGTTGAACAAATTGGATAACCCCGGATAAAGTTTGTGGGTCGTATTGTACAAATTTAACTTCACCAAAATCATTA
Source organism: Funneliformis mosseae (assembly GCA_910592005.1). Classification (NCBI taxonomy): domain Eukaryota; kingdom Fungi; phylum Glomeromycota; class Glomeromycetes; order Glomerales; family Glomeraceae; genus Funneliformis; species Funneliformis mosseae. The sequence goes on from CAJVPP010002778.1 coordinate 5,265, forward strand.
TGCATTTGTGTCTAAATTATTATATAATGATATCATTACATTTATCGTTTTTTAAAAAAAGTCATGATACGGTCAATTACTCGATTTGTACATACCCGAATGGTCGAGTAAGTTGAATTTGGACCTGCACCTTCGAAATGTAGCAAACAACCGGAGGGCGATTTTTTATAAGGACGTTTCTCTTTCTTGACTGTAGATTTCTGTAATCGCATGGTGTTGGGATCAAGGCCCTTCTCGATGCATTTCATTTCACAGTAATCAAACCTATTTATTAAAGATATTAAGGTTAACGTAAAATTATATTACTAGAATACATCCATATTGGAAAGTAGCTTACTTCATCATCATATTAAGCTTTGCGTCCTTATATGTTAAATCCATCTCCGACACTCTCTTTGCTTCTTCATGTGAAACGAATTCGACAAAAAAAGAATCCTAGGATAAAAAAATTTAGGAAAGTCATACGAATAAGATTGTATTTCACAAAATAAAAAAAAAAATAAAAAAGTAAAATAAATGTTACCTTGTAAGTGCCATCATCTTTTTTTCTCGCAAAAGATTTTTCAACTTTACTAAATTGTGAAAAGAAGGATGCAACTTCTTTCTCATAGTTTGAATCAATCTCTTCTTTATTAAACCCTTTCTATAAAATAAAAACAAATGAATGTTAAATAGATGCGAGCATGTTGTATATCAAGAAAGTTTCATAAAAACTTACTACGTAAATTGATCTCCAAATTGTAGTATCTTTGATATGTTGGGGGATGTCAATCATGACGGGAGTCTTTCGTCTGACGTGCTCCCCTTTCTCATCAACCTCAAGCAGATTTGGTGATCCTCTTAACGTCTCAACGATCAAGTTATAATCTTTGTAGACCTGCATTTTCTTGAACTTGCAGATCATTTTCAATGGAATCCCTGTTTCAAAAAAGGAGAATGATTTTGTTGCAAAGAAAGAAAAATAAATAACGATAATATCATTCATAATTGTCGAAAGAATAATAAAATAAACTTACATCCTTCGGGGTTCTTTGATCTTACTTCATTTAAAAATCTATCCTTTGGTAAATTCATATCACTAAAATAATATTCTACTTGTCTCAATATTTTTTTCTTCTCTTCCTCAATCTGATCTGGAGTGCGTTCTATCATTTCGTTATTAAACAAAAAATATAATAAAAAATTAGATAGCGTTTATGATGGATTTAATAAATCACAAAAAAACATATTATGCAACTTTGCACGCGTTGTTATGCGATATGAAAAAATTACCTAATTTTATTTCTGGGTCAATAGCGTCCTTTTCAACCTTGATGACTAGTTATAAACGAAGCATTGAAACGCTCATTAGTAAGAATATTAATATGAGGTATGGTTTATACTAGTATTACCTGTGTCAGGTACAGAACTAGATGGTTCTGCAGAAGTTATATCATTTTCGATTTTTATGGCATCTAAAGTAACGGATAAAACGAGAAAGAACCGATAAGAAAACGTTTCATGTATTATTTTAATAATATCTACTGCAAAAATAGTTTATTTTATCAACCTGATAACGCTAAGGAAGCTGTTTTCTCTGTTGGAGTATTAGAGATTTGAGTTTGTTCAGAGATTTGTTCTTGTGAAGAAGTTGAAGAAGTCATGGTTATTTTTTTTTTTTTTTTCAAAAAAAAATTTTAGTAAGAAAAATCACGAAAATATTTTTTTTTTCGTGAATGAAGGAAAATTTTTTAGATCTATTTATATATCTGCAAATTACTTCGCCTAATGAACATAATGAACTCGTGTAAAATTTGAGACCATGTGACCTTGCTTATGCGTTGATAATCTCCGATTTACCAAAAAAAAATTTATCGGGTTCATAAAATGAGAAACTTGATCAAATTTCGTTCAACCTTAATTAAAAAATTTAAAAAACGAAATATTTCATTTTCAACTAGTTTTCTTTTAAACCGTTCCCAATTTATTTATAACTTTTGTTACAGTTCTTCTTCATCAACATATTATGATTTAACTCACCTTCAAACTTTTGACATAATACCTAAATTTTCATTATCAGATTTCATCCTATTACCAAATCATTTTACATTACAAGAACAAACATTTTTATCAACTCATTCTTTAAAAAAATTAAAAAGAATTTTTGGTAAAGACACGATATATCAACCTTCACATTTTGATCATATTATACATAATTATAGAGAATGTCAAGTAACTAGTTGGACTAGTGGTGATAATGAAATTGAACGAGAAATCAATAATTTATTAATTCAAAAAGTTTATAACTTATTTCCTAAAGAGATTAATTGGTTACCTATACATATTTTAGAATTGGCTGAATCGATTGGTGGGATCAAATCTCATGTTGATAATGTTGAGGTAATTCAAATTTGTTATTTTATTCTTCTATTTTTGATAAATTGATTGTTCTTAACAAACATTTTTAAAAAAGTATTCCGGCAATATTGTGGCAGGAATTTGTTTAATTTCTCCCACCGTAATGATATTAAGACATGTAAATAATCCTGAATGCAGATTTTCTGTTTTGTTAGAACCTGGTAGTCTTTACATTCAAAGGTAATTTAATCATGAAACATCTTAAAATCATTTGATCTTTTCACATTATGTTATTTTTTTTTATATATAGAGATACCATTAGATATAATTTCACCCATGAAATTCCTATTGATCCCGAACAACACAAATTTAAAAATAATTTAATACCAAAAGGACAAAGAATTTCTCTAATGTTTAGGGTATGTAATAAATGATTATGGTTCTCAATTTAAATTTTATTTATTTTTATTAATATTTATTTTACTGATAAGAATGTCAAATAATCAAAATTTATTTACATTTCTTATCAATTTAGATTTTTTTTTGAAAAAAAAATGTACAAAACAATAAATAAATAATAAATAAACTAATATAAATATATAAATTTATATCTTTCTATTCTACATAAATAAAAGTACAAAATTCAAAGGCAAGGTATAAAAAATCAAGTTAGAAAATAATATGAGCAAATATATATATATATATAGGATTTGTCCATATTAAATATTTTTGAGAGTGGAGAAAGTATGTAGTAAAAAGTAGGGAAGGAAACTAAATAAATGTTCTCAAGTTACAAAGCATTCATCCGGATATTGCCAATTCCGTAATTAATTTCGTGCATACATCAAAAAATGGATACATCGATGTAACTTCTTTTCCATTGGTCCTTTGTTGATGAAGCATTTTTACAGTTGTGGTAGAAATTGGAGGTGTGGAAAATTTGTTATTAGTTTCAAATTTGTGTGAATAATGACTGTCTTGTTGATTGGATGATAATGATGATGAAGCATCTGATTCTGATGTAAGAGGTGAAGGTGAAGGTGATGAAAACGACGATGATGTAGAATCGGTACTAGTAGATAACTCATATCCAACATTTTTAAAATCAACAAGATAGTTATTAGTATCAAGTCTATAAAGTTGTAAATCTATCTTGACCTGATAGTTTAAAAAAAAATAGGTAAAATTAGAAACATGATAATTATTATTATTTTCATTATTGCTATTTGAAATAAATATTTACACTTGCTCGTAAACCGCTAGAATAATTATATTTACACCGAACATGGAAAGGATCAATCGTCTTCCATTCCTATTAACAACAAATTGTAAATAAATTTCTCATTCATAAAGAATTATACTGGTTGCAGAAATATTGATATATTACCATTCCTAAATTTTTTAGGGCACGATAAATCTCAAGCATGACTTCTAACGGAGGACTTCGCGAACGAATTCCAAAGTGCCATTTCGATCTGGATTTCTTTCTTAAAGTCGGTGTTTTTGGCATTTTATCACAATTACCATTACCTGCTACATAAATTCAACCATTTTTAAATATAATTCTCAAATTTTTTTTTTCATCAGGAAAAGGGAAAGTTATATATGATTTATTTTTATTTACCTCTGAAATATGCTTCATTAGGAGGCAGACTAGAATTTAATACTGTGATACTTGAAGGAGCGTCACCAACTTCCTCACTCATCCGTTCTTTTTCCTTTGTATTCTTTTTTTTTTTAAAAAAAAAAAATTATTGATATACTAACGATGATGTATAGTAATAAAATATAAGATGAAATTTACCTGAGGTGAAATCCATGAAGGAGGCGACGTTGATAGAAAACTTTGGAAACTTTTCTGTCCGGATATTCTTCCAGCACAAATCATACGCTTATGATCCACCACAAGTTGGTATGCCACTTTGATTTGATTGTTTTCGGACTCTTGTAATGCCTGATATATAGTATTCCTACTAAAACCCATTTTCTAATTCAAATATAAAATCGTCAATCATATATTCCCTAAATGAAAAAATCACCTCACAGAAAAGTATATAAATGAAACCTTATGAAGTTCTGTCACAATATTATTATCTATTTCAGCAAATGGATCCTCTTCACTTTCAGGAAGGGGTTTAAGATAATCAGGTAACCCAATATTAAACCATGGATTTTGTCTAAATGAGAAATAAAATATATTAATTAATAAATCAGATGTAAGATTAAGTACAAATTATAACTTTTAACTACCTGATATCATGAATAGTTATTCTTTTTATGGGATCCACGACGAGCATCGAAGACAAAAGATATTTTGCCTCGGGTGATAAAAATGAAGGAAGCGTATAAATACCACCTAATTAATATGCCGAAATAATTTATGTTATAATTTAAACCGTTCTTCCAGAAATCCTTGAGACAAAAGAAATTAACATACCGTTAATTTTTTTGAATAATGTTGGAATATATTCATCGTCAAATGGCAGACGCCCGCAAAGCATAACATACAAAATGACACCGCAGCTCCACACATCAACTTCGGGTCCTGCATACAACCTTCCAGAAATGACTTCTGGTGCCGCGTAATTTGGACTTCCGCAGCTCGTTTTCAAAAATTCTCCATCGGTCATTATATTTGACAATCCGAAATCCGCGATTTTTACATTTTGATAAGGATCCAAAAGAAGACTTTTCGAGATATCAAAAATTAGCTCGTGTTTAAAAGCATTTTTTTTACAAAGGTTTTTAAATTTTATAAAATATTACTTTTCAGGTTTTAAATCTCGGTGTGCAACTTTGTGTCGATGACAATATTCAACAGCACAAATAATTTGCTGAAAGAATCTTCGAGAATCATCTTCCGACATCTAGAAATAAAAAGTCCAATTCAGTAAAAATTGAGAATTATAAGATTAAATATAATTTCGTTGAAAAAAATTACCTTGCCTTTTTCAACAATAAAATTGAATAACTCGCCTCCGGCATATTCCATTACCATAATAATGTCGGTTGGTGTTGTAATAACTTCATATCTGAAATCAAATAATTAATTGATTTATCAAACAATTAACAATAAACCAACAACTATCTGGCACATCATATATAAATTATTTACAATTTTATTATATGAGGGTGTCGGAGTAACTTAAGGTACTGAATTTCGCGTTTCACCCTTCCAACCATGTCCAAATTTGCAATTTTTTTCCTATTGATAAATTTCATGGCTACCTTATGACCAGTTATGGAGTGAACGGCCACTAGATTCGGAAAATATATCAGATCAAAAATTAAAAGATCGAAAAGCTTTCGTTAGATGTAAACGAATAAAAAATAAATTACTTTTAACTTTGCCAAAGGAGCCCACTCCAAGGGTTTGTAATACATTATATTGACCAATTCTAATCTTATTAGAAGCCATTAATACAAAAAATTTAAGTCGACACTTAAATTATGTTATAAAGCGCGAAATAAGGTTAAAAACGCCCAACGTAATATTATTACCTTATTTGTTACAATTAACATGTGATAACCAAAAATATTTTCAATTGTTTATTTTCGCATTATTCTTTTCTAACTTGTCTAAAATGTCTTTTCGGTTCAATTTTTCGGTACTTTCTTTTATTGTTCGTTTTAATAACTTTATCCGGGCCTTACCTATAATATGCCTTATTTCACCAAATTGATAGTCAGAAGGACATGAGCTTCCAAAAAATGAGGAATCAACGATTCAAGGTTTCTTGGACGACGAGTCCTTAAGGATCGATAAACATCCTGGGTTTAAACCATCTATTCCTCCTAACGAATTAATTCTTAATAATCTGGTAAATAACTGAAAGATAAAAAAGTTATAAGTATATTACCTTTTTTTTTTTAAAAAAAAAAAAAAAAAAAAAATAACATAATTATTCTTTTAAATTAGAGCGATATACTTCCTCCAAATTTGATAGTTGAACGCATTTTCTTTTCTACCTACGAACAATCCATTCTTTATAAAAGACATCTTTCTGATGTCAAGTTTCAGATAGCACAAGAAGATGAATTACTAGAAACAAGTGAGAATGAAAATACCAAGATTTTGATATTATCAACAGATAATGATGTAGTTCAAGGAGTTTATGAAGGTATTCAATATTATTTGAAAGATTAAATTAGAATTTAATTACTGAATCATGAAATTTTTTAAATTGTTAGGCGGGTTAAAAACTTGGGAGGGTGCATTCGACCTTCTTGAATTTCTTGCCAAAAATACAAATAATTTTGAATTTGAAGGAAAGAAAATTTTAGAGGTTTGGAACATTGATCTTTGTTCATTTCATATTAAAAAAAAAAATAATAATATGAATCTAACCACTGTATAATTGGTAAGCTTGGCTGTGGATCTTCGCTCCCAGGGATATATATACTTACTACCAAAAGTCCACTTAGAGTAGATTTCCAGGATTACAATGAACAAGTGATAAAATTAGTGACAATTCCAAATATCTTGCTCAATACTTTATTATGTCCAAACAACGAACAAGAGTTTTCTAATGGTACTGCAGAGATATACGTTTCGGAAGATGCCAATCTATTAGATCAATTGAAGAAAAGTAGGTTCTTTATAGGAGATTGGAGTGGGCTGACCGTAAGGATTTATTATCATTGTTATAATTTGGAATTTTTTTTTTTTTTTTTTGGTAGAAATATTAAATGAAAGTTTATTCGTTTAGGATATTATGAATTTGGAATCTGAACAAGAAAAATATGATCTGATCTTAACTTCAGAAACAATATACAATGCAGATTCAATACCAAAACTATATGATGTAATCAAGCACTCACTAAGGCGACCGAGTGGCATAGCGTATCCTTTTTGTGTAAAATTATTATTATTATTATTATTATTATTTAGACAATTATTTTATATAATATTTCTTAGTTTACGTAAAAACAGATTAATCGCGGCAAAATCAATTTATTTTGGTGTTGGTGGCGGAGTATTTCCATTTCGTCAATTTGTTGAACAGGATAAAGTATTTGAAATCAAGATCGTTTACACTGTTGAAGCACACGTAAAAAGAGAAATTCTAATGTTAACTTTTTTGGATTCTTTTTCAAGTAAAAATACGTAAAACATAATAAAGTACGCGTAAAAGATTCGATAACTTGACATTTTGATGAATAATTTTATTACGTGTAAAAAAACAAAAAAAGAAAAGTTTTGCTTGTCCGAAAATTTTTGTGTATCGGAATTACAAATACTTAAACGTTACAAAGTTATTCCCTATTTCCCACCCGATTTAATATATTACCACTTATGAAGAAAGACTAGATTATCCGAAGACATGAAGAAAAGTGTCACCCTATAGACATCAATCACATTCATCATCTCATTCATAAGAGGGAGTGTAAACACTAAAAAAATAGACAAATGGAATCTGCACTTATTTATATTGAAATATGAAATTGTGGGATTTAAAAGATCATGTTGATCATATCCTATTTAGGACACCGGACGTCCGGACTTGATGTTAATTTGGCGATCAGTTCATGATGTCGAACGTGAACGAAAACGAGGTATTACCTCCAGTAATTTTTTTTATTAAGTTGTAACGTTGATGTAACACAAAAATAAATACAAAAATTTTGGGACTAGCCCGCCTCAAGCTTGCTGATCAGTGTTCTTAGCCTCAAGCTCGGTAACGCGTTGTCTCAATGTTTCAAGCTCAGATGGGTTAGCTTTGCTAACTGACATGATCAATAAAATTCCTTAACAAGCATTCAAAATCACGCGTGACAATTTGTCACGCCGATCACTTTTGCCAAGAAAAATTTTTATTAATACAGTGCGCGACACTTAAAGACTGAAATCACGTGATTTGTCCCGATCCCGAAATTTTAAAAAAGAGAAAACTTAACCTAGACCGGGGGGTTCAAGTTGCTTATCCTAGACCCCCAGGGTTCAGACTGGTTAATCTAGAC
>CAJVPP010002779.1:0-13549 GCA_910592005.1 Funneliformis mosseae
AAAATTAAGAAAAAAACAAATTAAAATGAAAATTAAGAAAAAACAAATTAAAATAAATAAAAATTAAAAAAAATTAAAAAAAAATAAAAAAATAAAAATAAAAATAAAAAAATATTATAAAATAAAATTAAAAAAATAAAAAAAAAATTATTAAAACTAAAAATTATAATATTATCATTTATCACATCTCTAATTTTGATTAAAATTTATAATTCTTGTTAAAATATCTTTTTTAAAAAGTTAGGTAATATTATTCAATTTTAAAAAGACAATTTTAATTTTAACAAAATTTAAATTTGATTAAAATAAATCAAAAATATAAAAAAAATAATAAAATAAAGAATTAAATTAACTATTAAAAAAATTAAATTACAAAATTGTGGTATTATTTAAAAAATAAATAATTTAATTAAAAAATTATAATATTAAAATAAATTAAAAATATAAAAAAATCAAAAATAAATTATATATTAAATTAAATTAAAAATAGTATTACTGAAAAATATAATAAAAATAAATAAATTTTATATTTTAGAGTTCTAGATAAGTCAAGTTAATTTACTGAATCAGATAAGTTAAGTCAAATTTAAATTAAATAAAGTTTATATTTTTGACTCAATGATTTATGAGTCATGCTAAATTTAAATCAAGTTAAATATTTAATTCAACTTAATTTAAACTCAAGTTGACTTAAAATAATATTATTAATAATTAATATTTTTAAGATTATATTATTATAATATTATTAATATATTAATAATCATTTAATATAATAGATTTAATAATATTTTAGGTGTTTTTAAATAATTATTTTTTAATAATATATATTAAAAATAAAAAATTATTATAAATTAATTATAAAATTATCTAATAAATCAAAATTTTTTAATACTTAATTTTAATTTCTTTAACAGTTTTTTTAGTTAATATAATTGCATTTATATAAAGCTAAAGAAGATTATAATTTAATTCCAATTAATTGAGTAATAATAATATTTGATTTTTTTAAAAAAAATTGTTTTAAAAAATTAAAAATTTGCAACTATATTTTGCTATAATTACATTAATTAAAAAAAATAATAAATAAATACAAAATTCAACTTTATTTCACTGAAATTAAATCTATTAATATAAAAAAAATGCTTACATAAAAGAAATAATCTGACTTTGAACTATATAAAAGTTATTCCTATATTTTAGCTATTATTTAAATAAAATTATGAATTAAGTTTTTAAATAAAATTTTTTGAAAAATTGATCTTACTATTTTAGAATAACAATTTATAAATACTTTTACTAAAATAATAGCAGTCTGAAATTCTAAAAAAAAAAAATAGTATTTTCTAAATATCTTTATCAAACTGATATAACAATAGTCTAAAATTCTAAAAAAAGATTAGTATTTTAAAGCCTTTACTAATATTATAGCAACTATATTTTCTAAAAATTTAAGGTTGATTAATCTGATATATATAAGCAAGTCTTACTTTTTAATAATAAATAAATCAGTTTGTTTTAAATTAATTAATTTATTAATCAATTTATTTTCCTTTATTTTTTTTTTTTCTTTTCAATTAATTATTTTTTATTTTGATCAATTTTAATTATTTATTTTATTATTTATTTATTTATTTCTTTTATTTATTTTACAATTTTTTTTAATTCTCTTTTTATTTTCTTCTTATCATCCATATTTTTTATTTTTTTATTTTCTATCTTTTTATCTTTATTTTTTATTTATTTTATTTTTATTTTTAATTTTCTTTTTTTATTTATCTTTTTTTTTTTTCTTTTTTTTTTATTATTTTCTCCTTTTTCTTTCCCATAATTTTATTTTTTATTTTTATTTTTTATTTTTTATTTAATTTTTAATTAAATTTTTTTATTTTAATATTTTATTTTTTGTTTATTAATTATTATTTCTTTTTTATTATTTTTTATTTAATTTTAATTGATCATTTTATAATAATTATTATTTTTTATTTATTTTTTATTTATTTTAATATTTATTTTTTATTTTTAATTATTATTTTATTTTTTATAATTTTATTAATAAAATAATTTAAAAACTTATAAATATTTAAATATAAAATTTATTATATTATATTATAAGTTAATTTAAATCTAACTTGAAACTTAATTTGAACTTGATTTGACTCAAATAAATTCAAATCAAATTGAGTTAAGTTAAAATCAAATTGAGTCAAATTGAGTCATATTTAAAATTTATAAAACTTGAACTAAGTCAAGTTAAAAGATTTTATAAAATAAATTTGATTTGATTTGATTTAAAAAAAAAGAATTATATAGGATTGATTTTAAATTTGATTTAACTTTATTTATTCAGAATTCTATACATTTTTCTATTATATTAGTAATCCTAAAGTATTATCTAAATAGAATTAAAATTACTAGTTTTTTATTATATTATTTAAATAAATATAAATTACTTTTTTTATAATATATATTTATGCAATTATTTTTATTATTTATAATAAAGAAAAATTATATTTATAGATATATAATGTTTAAAAATAAAAATAGAATTTATAAAAATTATTAATATTGTGAAAAATATGATATTTTAAAATATAGCAGATAAGCTATCACTATATTAATAAAAGATCAATACCTACTTTTTATTATTATGAAATATAACTATTATTAAACTATATTTTTTATATTTATTTATATTATTTTAAAAGTATATTTTTAAATAAAAATATTGCTATAATATTTTAATACTATAATACTTTTAAATAAGTTGATGCTTAAAATTTATTAAGTTCTTTAAATTTAGGTTTTTTTTAAAAAAAATTTAAATAAATTATTATTTATTAAAGAAAATGACAAATACTAGATTTGATTTGGTTATAAATTAATAAAATAATTAACATCTTAAAAAAAAAATATTTTTAGTATATTAAATACTTTTTTATATATAAATTAAAATAATATTTATATATGATTAAAAGATCTATAGTGATTTATATGAATAATTTACTAAAAATATAAGACCTTTATAATAGAAAAGGTAAAAATAGCTAGAAAAAATAAAAAATGAGTTATACTAAATCTAAACATATGTGAGGCAAGCTATTAAAATCTTATTATAGAATATATAATTTATTATATTTATAACTTGATTTTAATAATAAACCTCCCATATTTTAATCTAAAAATCATATTTGACATATAAAAATAAAATTGATTTTTTCTAACTATTTTTCTCTTTTTTATTACAAAGATTCTATATGATCATTAAACTAAAAAGTTTAAGTAATTTGATTATAAAAATTAATCATTATATAAATATACTCATTTAGCAAAATGTATTTATTAAATAAAAATTTTGTAAAATATTAGCAATTTTTGCTATATATAATATATTTATATTATTAGTAAACTTAAAGTCAGAAATAAATTACATTAAACTTATAGTTTTCTAGTATTTTAAGCATATGTAATGAAATAATTAACATTTCAAAATAAATTAAAAAATTGTTAAAATATATAAAAAATGTTTGACTTTTCTACTCTTTTAAAATAAAAAGTATTGTATATTCAAGTATAAGTTATTAATGATCATCTATTAATGAAATATTTTTATTATTTGATTATTTAATATGTTGCAATTCATAAAATTAAAATTTGAAAAATCTTTATTATAGTTTTATATTTTATTTTATTAAAGGTTAAAGTGGCTATTATTACTGCAAAAAAATAGGATTTATGCAATTTAGAAATCATAAATTATATAGATATCATTATATAAATAATTGTTATATGGTTACTTGCAGCCTATTAATCAGTAGAAATATACAAAAAACTAACTTTTACCAAAAACCTATTATATGCAAAGTATTAAAAGTAAAGAGTTTTATAAAATTAGATTTTACACTTTGTATTATTTTAAATTAAACATTGAATAAAACATTTTATTAAGCAGCAGATAACTAATATGTTATTAATCAGTTACTTATGAAGAATTTACAAAATTTTCTAATTTTTAACTGTTCAATATATCTATCTTTAATAATTTTAATATTTAAATATTATAATGCACTAAAAGCTTATTGAATTAAAATAATTTGATTTTTAAAAGAAAATCATACAATTAGCATATTATAAAGAATGAATTATTAAATTAATTTATTAAACCTTTTCGCAAAATTTCATAATGATTTATACTAAAAATTGAGAAATCCTTGTTTAATCTTTACTACTTCTTTAATTACTTGACTAATTATATAAAATTTTACAACTAAGTAAAACAAGTTTATTTAAACCCATATATTATGTTTAGATAAAAGATCAGGAGGGTCAAGGCTAGAGGCGTAACGAATGACAAAGAAGCAAAAAATAATTTAATGATTTTTGTGACTTCGAGGCCTAATAAAAGTGACCTGGTGACTATGTTGACCAATGATCTAAGTCATGTTATATGATGATAAATGTCATTTCGAAAAAGTGAAGTGACCAGATCATATTCCAACACTGTGTTAAAATGGCTAATATCATTGCTCCCAAATGATTTCATGAAAACTTCAGGCGTTAATTTATTTCTTTCGTAAATTTCTTACATGTGTATTTTGGATATGTAATAGAATTATTTGGCATAACCTAAATTCAATTGATTTTTTATAAATAACCAGAAATATAAAAAACTTGTTTTCTTGTCAGAATCACAAAAAAATTAAAACAAAAAAATAATAAATGTTCTGAATCAGATGATAAAAGTTACATCTATTTCCTTTTTAAAAAAATTTTCAATTTGGTCCCTCTTATACCAAGTATGAACGAAGTTTTCGAAAATAAAGTTTATCTTCTTTATAACACGGAAATAACCAAAAATCATGTTACAGTCGAGATAGAAAAAGAGCTCATTCGAGAACTAATTGATCGCTATTTTAGAAAGTTTGAATGTTGAAAAATGGTGAGTATTTCACTGAATATATCTGAAGATACGCTGCTATTAATATGAAATATCTGGGAATGAAAGCTCTTCGTAGCTACAGAAAAAAGACTGTAAATGTTCTTCATGATTTTAATGATGATAACGCAATTGCTCATTTTTTATTTTTACATTTTCGTAGAGGTCGTGGTGACAAATAAAAAGATATAGCTGACGTATTTCTAATATTCCATTTTTTATTCAATGCAAAAACTTGAGAAGTAAAACAACAGGTATGCTTTAGAAATTTAATGAATTTTTATATATATCGCTATGACAATCAGGTAGAACAAATATCATGAGAACTTCTCAAAGATTAATTTTCTCGTAAAGGCTAAAGGTTTTAGATTTAGAAGCTTGGTAGGTGGCTACAGAAAAAAATGACAGTGAACATTCTTAATTTTTTGATGATGATGACACAATTACTAATTATTTTTATTATATTTTTCACGTATGCCAAGGAGACAAGAAGATATATATACGCAGGTGTAACAAAGGATCGAAATAAGTAGCACAATGCAAAACTAGAGAAGCAAAAAATAGGTATGTTTTAATGGAATTTAATGAAAATTTTTATATCTAAATAAATATCATTTAAAAAATATCTAAATATCTCAGGACCTGCTGTCATTCGGATGGATGGGATGCTGCTTTCAAGACGAGAAATAATCAAGGTCGACAATCGGTATTGTAGTGGCCTCCTCGAAGGATAGTTTTCTCGTGGAGGTCAAATGTTCTATATTTAGGTTGCTTCAAAAAATGGCTGTGGACGCTATTCTTGAATTTTGATGATTATGACGCAATTAATATTTTTATTTATATATTTCAGAGAGATGAAGATCCCGTATTTTCTTCTAATAGGATATAAAAGATGAGCCAATCTTAGAAATATTAAAACTGTTGAAACAAGATGGCTCTCATTATCAAATGTAATAGGAAATCTATACAAAATGATGGACTCAGTTTTAGCTTCATTAAATGAAGTATAGAAGACAGAAAACTTGATACCAGCACTTTCTCATTTTAAACCTCATTTAAATGCAGAGATTGAAACTATTTCTACAGATTTTATTGAATGTATCAATATATTACCTACATATGGAATTATTTTACGTAATTACATGGACCGCGAGAAAATTATTTCAAATGATCTTCCAAGCTTTGTAAAAGATTATGCTATAGCAATAACCGAAGCATTAAAAGAACGATTTCCGACCTCGGAACTGTTTGATGCATTGAACATTTTTGATAAGAACTGCTCCCAAAGAAAAGACCAACAAACAAATGACAAGCATGTGGAGATTATCCACTAATCAATGCATTGCTATAGTAACTTAGTTATCAGCGATTACCCGTGAAGTTACGTTATAATTATCCACCGTGTAATTATTAAATTAACAAATAATATACTTTTTTTATTTAATTATACTGCATATTTAATGCTGCGCAACTGAATGTACTTAATGACATAAAGAATAAGTAAATCAAAATAAAATAATTATTATTGTCCGAAGCGAAAGCGGAGGACGTTTACGTTCTATGCAAAAGGTAAAGTTAACAGTGGAATTTTTAAAGATTGTTTATATAACTAGGCACTGGAGACCGTTGTGCGTCCGAAGCGAGCGTCACGCTGTCACGTTCCAATTTTTTCGAGCTTGACATTTTTATTTTAGTTTGGTGTTTTTAGCGATTACACACATAACACAAGGAAGGTCAATTGATATAATAAATTTATTTTATTAACTTTTTAATTTTTTGTTAGTAATTATGTAAATAGTGATACAAGAGAGAGAAAATTTAAATTTACTATAAAATACATTTTATGTTTTGTTTACTAATAATTTAATAAAGTTTTAAATTTAATTTAATTATAATAACATGAATCACGTGTAACATCCATATCCTCAGACACGTGATTTTTGGTACACAATTTCACGCAACTTATCGGAAACGTTGCGCAGCCGTTGGTTTCATTGACAGCTAATGCTGCGCCCTAACCCAAATGCCACAGTGTAACATCTATAGTACCTTATGCTCCGATTATAATAGTCCAGGTTACACTAATCACGTGTGTAACATCTATAGTGACCGACCAACATTTCGACATTAAGCAAAATGTTAAATTTCAATCATGCGATAATTAAATTATAAATTAATCGGTCAACCGGTAGCATGACCAACCGTTACATCCCTACTGTTTGAATATGGTAAACGTTACTCTTTCGTATTTAAATAGTTAAACCCGCTATCTTAAAGTTCAAAAATTTATGAATAGGAGCAATGAACTTTTTTGATGAAACTTCTAAGGTGTGTGTTTAATCTATTACAAATCAATCATTACGTTAAGATCAATTATCCAATGAATTCTAATATCTTGGAGATTTTTTTTATCCATGAACGCGCCTAGATAATTAATAACAAAATAATTTAATGAGTTCTTTTTAATACTATTATAATTTATTAAAAGTGAAAATGTTTTCTTTTTATTTACACCTAAAAACTATTCTATTTGAGAGATGTTTACAATGTATTTTTTTTAGTATTTAATGTTGGAAAATAGAATAATTTTGTTCATATTTACATAAAAATTTTATCTTTTGAATTGCTACGAAAATGATTCTCTTTTATGGTAAATAATGTATTTTTTTTTTAAAAAAACATTTTTTTTTGTTTACTTTAGCGTAAATATAGTAGTTTCTATCTGAATAAAATGATAAATTACAATTACAGATTAAACAAGCGACTTTTAATTTAATGAATGAGCTTAAATTCATAGCAAATTAAATCCTGATCCAGTCTTTAAAAGAAAATACATGTTTTGATCACATGTAGCTGTGTAAATTATTACATTTATTTGTAGTATTAAAACAAGATCGATTAATTTACCCGGAACAACATGATGTAATCATGCATAGTTGACGTCAAACATGTGAAATACAAAATATTACAGTATTATGTCTATCCTTATTTTTCAACAACACTTTTTTCACTTTACTTTTTTCTAACCATGCACATGTTCAAAGATCTTTTCCGGTGATTTACCAGAACTAACATTTTATGTTATAAAATATTTACGAAATGATTTAAAATCACTTTATTCATGTATTTTGGTCAATCAATTTTTATGTCGAATGACTATTCCAATCTGGGAGAAACCATTTGCATTGAAATGTCTAAATGAAAAGCAATGCGATTTCCTTAAAGATTACTTTTCATTTTTAGTGAATTAGATAGAAATCAGTTAATAAAATTTGGGGCTAAATTCAAACGTATCGAATGGAATTGCATGAAATTAATTGGGCAAATAACCTTGATGCTGATATTACATCATCCCCTTCCACAATCAAAGTTGAACCGGATAATATCACTTTTCTTGATGATATTGGAAAGGAAGTGGAAATCGGATATAATGATAAAGAAATTTGTTGATATGATTTGTATCTTTTTATTGAAATCTTTTATGATCAATAACGCTTCCTTAAAAGATTTTGATCATTACTTCTCATGGTCTTTTTTTACCTAAATTCTTTCAATTGATTTTTGATAATGCAACATTTGTGTCAAATGTCGGAAAGTTTAGAATTGGTTTCATTGCAAACCCTAATGTTTCAAAATTTTCTCAACTCGAATCACTTTTAACATCTTTACCATCTTCATACCTTTAGTTAAACATTTTCATATTTCGTTTCTTTCTAAAAGCAAAATTTTGAATAATGAAACGAAATCAAGAACACAGATTTTATCATTAAAAATTTCATTAAACGCCTTCAATTTTTACAATAATCTTTAAACCTCCATTGAGTTTAATCGTTGCAATTTTCACAATGTTTACTCATTTGATGGACTTAATGATTTTACACAGCGCAGATCACTTTGCTTCATTAATTGTAAACAGATTAAACCTCAATTACTTGATACACCAACTTCATTAAAACTTAAATCTTTAAAATTGCATGGTCCGCCAACAGGGTTTGAATTATTGATTAAAAAGTTGGTTCTTACCGTGAGCATTTAGAATTATTTATTACAGGCGCTTCTGGTGGAGTTTATGAAAGTGTTATAATTAATTGCGACCAAATTAAATTCCTTTGCTTGGCTAATCTTTATCATAATGACAATTCTCGATTATACGGAATGATTACTCGTAATAACAAACGTCTAAAATATCTTACAATTTCATCTTTCATGAGTATGAAAATAAATTTCAAAGTTACTACATGGATTAGGTTCAGTATTACCAAAATCTTTAAAATATTTGGATTTAGATATTGTGACTGATCAGAAGAGCTTGAGCTCTTTTCTGGTCGATTATAGGCATGTCGGTTTGAAAACATTTTTATTTAGGAATAGAAAGAATGAAGGCATTGATATTACCTTTAACATTTTAAAAAATTTTGTAATAGACAACGAGATCAGAAATTTTTCTTATCATATTAATAAGTATTTTAAATCTGATAGTATCATACATCGCAATTTGTTCAGTTTGTTAAAGAAATGCCGTCTTTTGTAAAAATGCAAAGATATCATTATTTGATTGTAAGAATATCCGATTTAATTATGGCTAGCCTTTCTTTTTTTTTGTATTTTATTTGTTTTCCCTCTTTTGATTGGTTAGTATACAAAAAATTTCATTTTATGGTCAGGTGGTGGAATAAAAAAATCAGGATAAATTTGCGTTGGAACCTTAAATATTTTAATCAAATTAAAAATTCTATAATGAAATCTTACCATTTTAAACGAAGTTAGAGGTTGGAGCCAAATTTCTTTCACAAAAACACTTTTCCCGGATCAAAACAGAATTTAAATTTCTTTAATTTTTATTAGAAAAAATTTTAGACGATATACAATAATATGTTTCATTAAATTCGATCTAGAACCGGTTTTTTGCGACTGACTTTCAATCGGGCCAATTTCTAGAACGACGATCATTTCACTTTAAATAATTCTTTCCCGGTGTTAATTTGGAATTGAGTCGAAAACCAACAAGGAATTAAATCTAACTCGAGTCCGTCCAAAGAAAGGTTTATGTAACAGTCAAGTTTATTTGGAGAAATGATAAAGGTTTGGAAGGATAAGGATAAAATTTTTAATAAATTTCAAGATAACGGAATTCTTTTCTCAAGACTCGTCAACCACCCTATGTTTTCAATCAAGTCGGACTTTTTGAGGTACAATGCAAAAAGTTCTAATAATAATATAATAAATATAACAAATATAACGAATATAACTAATAAAAATAATAAATAAAACAAAAGATAACAATTATAAATAAATAAATATAAAAACGAAACGTAATATAATATAATTATTCTAGCATACATAATTAATATAATAATTATTTTTTGACATTTTGACATTTTTTTGTTATCTTTCCTCAGGATTCCATCAAAAAAATGTCACGAAATTTCACGTGATATAATTTGTCACCGGTGTCACTTCCCTCCGCGTTTCATTTTTACTAAAGTATTATGGGGACAGAATTTTTCAGTAATTAAAAATCTATTTGTCACAACTATTCGTCATATGCGCGCCACAATTAATTCCAGCAAAATGTCGTAATGCCGGCCATTTCGTGACATTTTTTGATGGGTACTCAGGGGAAGTCTTCCTCAGTTACTGCGCCATTCGTAAATGCTAACTGATCGATATATTCATGCCATGCCAACATATCATCAAACAAGTAATGTTTAGAGTTTCTCCAGGACGATTTCTTAATTAAAGCAGATGTAGAATTGGAATTTCGTTGAATGTGAAAAAATTTGGTTGTTGCTATTTTAATAGCAAACTACCTTTTTAAATGCATCTATTTACAATTTCTTTATTTCAATAAAAAATTATAAAAAAAATAATCAGTTTCAACAGCTCTTTGTTTTATCTTTCCTCATAACATTCTTACGAAGAAAATTATCATCTATTGGATTAAGTAACATTTATTGAAATTGGATTTTCTTGGAGTTCAACAATTTCAGGATTTGATAATGTAACGTATTACAAAAAAATAGCCGAAATACTGAAATTGTATCATCGCGGAGAGAATATATATATATAAACCTTCGTTGATAGAATTTTTTTACTGGCATTGAAAGATTTGTGCTCAACGTAAGACCGTCTCGTCTGTATAGCTAATAATGTGAATACAATTTCATAACATGTCTAAATCATTTTAAAGTTGAAGCAAGACGTCCAAACGTTATAACAACTTTTCGGATAAAATTGGCAACTGGATGTTAATGTGAAGTTGAAATGGATTTTATTACAAGAAAATCAATAAATAATAAGATAATATGAGTGTTAGCTATTGATAAATTTAATTTTATTTTTTTTAATATTTTTTAATTTTAAATGTATTTTTTTATTTTATTATTTTTTTTTAAATTTAGTAAATTTAATTTTTTATACTGTGATTTTAATTTAATGTTTTTAATTATGTTTATTTTTTTTAAAATTTTTTTTATTTTCGGATTGATATTTTATTGAATTCATTTATTTTAATAATTTTAATTTTTTAAATTTGATTTATTTTAATTGATCTTATTAATTTTTTTTTCCTATGTATTCTTTTTTTCTACCTAAACAAAAAAAAATTTGCGAATAACCGCGCGATTTTTTTTTTTTTTAATCACGGGTTCAAATATTTAATTTTTTTTTTTTACTATTTTTTAATTTGCATATACTGTATACAGCAATGTTGGATTTTGGACACATTTTTTGATTTTTAAATATTTTGGACAAGATTTTGGACAGAAAAAACGTGTCCATAACCTGTCCAAACTTGTCCAAAATTGTCCAATTTCCTAACACTGAAATACAGTATATCTCCTATTTTTTTATTTTCGAATTTAATCTATTTAGGGTGTTCTCAAGCACAATACTCAATGGATCGAAAATCGAAAATCGAATCTTGGAGTCGAATCTTGAGAATGATAATCGCGATTCTAAAATCGATTCTAAATTTCGAAATCGATTCCAATCCCTATTCCAAAGACTTTGAGCGTAGGCTTTTTAATTTCCAAAAAAAATAAAAACACAAACTGGATTATCTAAGTACAATAGAAATCTAAAGTAATGTTAGCAAAGATCGTGACGAATCTGAATCATATTCTAAAAGCGCCCTGAATTTGAGTTTTACATAGGTGAGGCAATATAAAAGTCACATACTCCCACAAAGGACAAACCCAACAACTGAATTTGAGTTTTATTTTAGGCGTTGACCGCAACATTTCGAGGCAGTATGAACCGTTATACCCACACAAAGGACCAAATCCAGGCTTGCTAGCACCATATGTAAATAAATACATATCACTTCACCAAGTTGGGCGTAGGTTTTTAATTTCCATAAAAACCACAAACTGGAGTATCTAAAGTACATTTAAAAAAATAGAAAACTAAAGTAATATTAGTAAAGATCGTGACGAATCCGAATCATATTCTAAAAGCACCCTGGATTTGAGTTTTACATTAGGCGAGGCAATATAAATGTCACATACTCACACAAAGGTCAATCCCAACAATTGGATTTGAGTTAAAGTACATTTAAAAAATAATAGAAATCTAAAATATATTAGCAAAGATAGAGTCATATCCTAAACTCACCTTGGATTCGTGTTTTATTTTAGGCGTTGACCGCAACACTTCGAGGCAGTATGTACCGTTATACCCACACAAAGGACAAATCCAGGCTTGCTAACAATATATGTAAAACATATATCTCCATTACCAAGAGCGTTAAACGTAAGTTAAAATCTCCAAGAAACTGGACTATTTCTCTTTTGTTCTACTATTTATTCTATATTAGGGTCTTTTCATTTGGAGGAAATAGGACTTTCTTTCGAAAAACTCGGTTATTAAAAATAAATAAAAATGTGGTGAATATATTAGGAAAGTATTAATTATTCATTAAATATTTACCTTTTATTTTATCATAATATAAAATACAATAAAAATAAATACCAGTTTTCCAGTTGACTCTTTAAAAATTAAAGTTATTCTATTCCATGTAATTTTAGTTCAAACTCTCGATAACGTAAATGTCCCATTTGGATCCATACACTTGAGTAATAAATTTTGACTGTTTTGTATTTCGATTAAAAGAGCTCATACACGTAAACTAAAATCTCATTCATGATTATACATCACGTAAATTTTAGAATAATATTTGAGACTTAACATAAATCGCTCTTTTGTCGCTCGCGCAAACGTGAAACCATTAGTTAGAGCATTCTTAATATTTTCTTTGTAGCTTTGTGACGATTTGAATTGTTGTTGTACATGTTGTACATGCTTTGTAATGCCATGTTGCTGATATTACATTTCTCCCTAGAGTAGAGTAGAGTTCTTCTTGACAACCATTAGTAAAGCTTCCAATAAGTCGGAAAAAGTTTTCCATTTGAAATTTTATCCTTAAAAGGAATTTAAAATTGCTTGAGAAGAAACCCATCAAAAAATTTTTCTTTTTATAATTCAAAATATAATACTTATCTTTGATCTTGAACGATCCCACCTCGCCTCGCAGTTTTATTATATATATTCGCAAATCTTTTAAATATTTAATACTTTTATAGCAGAAAACTTTTTGCATTCGAAAGAGCATAAAAC
>CAJVPP010002780.1:0-13542 GCA_910592005.1 Funneliformis mosseae
TAAGGGTTTTTTTATATTTAAAAATCTGTCCGACACTGAAAATCCGTTGTATTGTAAAATTCGTTATATCAAAATTCATTGTAGAAAGAGTTGACTGTATATTGTCAATATTATTCATTTGAAATTTAATTTACGAAAAATTCAAATTTCTAATATGTTAGCATTTATTGACAATATTATTCATTTGAAATTTAATTCAATATAATAAAAATTTCTTATTAAATTTTTTTGGAGAACAATCAAAATTTTGATCAGATTAAGATTGACATTAATTAGAGTTAAACAATGAAAAACAATAGAAATATCAGAGAAATATCAGGTTAAGTTAAAGATAAAATGGGATTTTAATTGATAATTTCCTGATCATAAATCCTTTTAGTTTAAAAAATTGCTAATTACCCAAACAGGAACCTGATCTTTTATTACATCTTTTTTTTAATGATAATCTTTTTTTTTAAATTTAAATATCGTAATAATTATTATTTTATTTTTTTATATTCTTAATTTACTTTTTTTCGTTGGCTGCTTAATTTCATTGAAAGTTATCTTTTAAATAATATTTTATTCTTTTTCATTCTTTTAAATAAATTCAAATAAATTCAAATAAATTATGAATTGTTTAAATTGAGTATCTCAAGCAGTAATTTCAAGAAATAATATGGAGAAGCAAGTAAATAGGAGAGTGATAAGAACCTCTAATCAAACTTTCAAGGTATATATATATATATTTTTTTTATTTTATTTATTATTTTTTTTTTTCATTTTTTAAAATGATTTATTTATGAAAAAATACATAGAGCTTTGTATCCTATGTTTTCTCAGTGTAGAGAATATATTGTGAAGTCTAAATTATTTATAGTCAAGCATTATTATTCAATAACATAATAGATTTTTTTTATTTTTTTTTTATTTTTTAAAATGATCTATTTATAGAAAAATACATGAAACTTTGTATTCTATATTTTCTCAGTGTAGAGAATATAATGTAAAGTCCAAATTATTTATAGTCAAGTATTATTATTCAAAAACATAATAGATTTTTTGAAAATATTTTATGATATAATATCAAATGATAAAATATATTTAACTAATAATTAATATCTTTAATAATTAGAATACCTTGTCTGAAAATTTGATTAAAGAATCAAGAAGGTTACGTAGGAATTTATTTATACAAGAATATACGTAACATTTATCTGACGAAGATTTTTAAAATTATAAATCAGCATCAATAAATAATTGTATTAGAAATGAAGCAGATCTTATTTCATCAATACTAAATGATATTGATGGAATTGTCGACTTGGACTTTTTAAAGAATTTAAAAAACTTTAGTTTTAAGATTAAGGATTTAGAAGAAAGAATCGTAGAATTAACAACAGCAGTAATAGCAACATAACCACTACTATCAGAATCATTAATAATAGTAGCAATAGCAACCAACACAACCACTACTATTAAAATCATTATCAGCAGTAACGGGAAATTTGGAAGACTTAACCAAAAAAATTGCAGAATATATTGAAGAAATTATGTCACCTCAATTTTTACAATCAATGTTAATTATACAAAGATCAATTGCATAAATATAAGTTATATAAAATAGTTTTACTTGAATATAATGAATATATATACAAGAAACTTGTCAGGTAATTCATGATATTTCCAATAAACTTTTAATGCATATTTCTTACTCTTGTATAAAAAATATCAAGAGGAAGAGTAAAAATTCATTTCCTTCTTTTAAAAATAAATTAAATGAATTATTACTGAAATATGTAGAAGAATTCAGGTTTGTAGAGGATAGTCAGAAAAAGCAACTCCTCCACTATTACTATCACCACTACCATCATCAGTATCAGCATCAGCAGCAGTAATAATAAAATAAAAAACAATTAAAAGCTTCAAATAGAAAAAAAATTCGTTATATGAAATGAAAATTATTTGAAGAATATCAGGAATTTAAAAAAGAAAATTCTGATAATGAGGAGTTAGATTTAAAGGAATATTCTCTAGTTGAAATTAAGATTAAATCAAAAAATAAAGATCTCAAGAGTGTGAATTCCTTTTTTTTGCATTATAATATGTAAAGTTTTAAAATAATTGAAGGTAATATTTTGTTAAATTTATTTGATTTATAATTTATTATGCTCATTTTAAAATTATTTTTAATATAATAAAATTATTATATAGGAAATTACCATTGTGTAGGTGAAAATGGTGAAACGATATTTTGATTATTTGAAATACCTAAAGAAATAATGAATTTAGTTATGAATGCAGATAGTGCAGTTCAATCATATTGGACTCATATACATAATGATCCATCTTATGCTCCTCCAAAATTTAAGGGATTTAATTATTTATCTTCAGGTATCTTATCAGATAATTTTGTATTTTTTTTGCATAAGCATTTAAAGAGCTTTAAATTTTCTTTATTAATAATAAGTAAAAACAATACTAGCATCACCATCAGAAGCAGTACCAATAATACTAACAACACCAATAACAGCATCAACAGTATCATTAGTATCAACAGTACCACCACCATCACTATCTGGAATAGCAGCAGCATTATCTTCAGTAACAAGAACCTATCTATTTACACAACATTTTAGAATTTTTCATAATAATAATAAAGTAGTTTATCAATCCTAAAATTATGTTTGTGAAAATAAAAAGGGAAAATATGAAGAAGATTACCTGAATCATTCATGGTGTGTAATTAATTTTTTTTTATTATTTGTTTATTATTATTACTTTGATATTATTGATTTTAATATATATTTAATTTAATAGTTATATTAATGAAATACTATATGATATTAATAAATTAGCAGATTATATTTCAGATATAATGGTATTTTATTATTTATCAATGTTTAATAATTTAAGTAATCTTTATTTTTCAGATCAGGTAAATTATTTAATTTAAAAATAATTATTTTTTTTTAATAAACTTTATTTTTATTTATACTTATTTTATTTATTATATATAAGTAAAAAATTGTTTAAGATATTTGAAATATATACGGTAAATTTCAATATCATTTGCAGCTATCATATTGATTATAATGATGATAAATATGGATTTTATTAGCTTATACTATTAGGAAATTGGAAAGGAGATGATGTGATATTTCCACAACTTAATATAATAGTAAAATTAAAACTTAAAAATATTTTAGCATTTAGATTAAATTTACTTATATATGGTAATCCTATATTTTAATATTAGGTATTTATTAGTATTTTTTACATATAATAATTATTTTCAGAGACCTTTGTAAATATAAAAAACAAATTCTTTTGAAAATAATAAATAAAAGAAAAAAAAAAGAAAATTAAATATAATTTAATAATTTTATTTTATTTTTATTAAAAAAGAAATTATAAAATAATAAAATGTTAAATGCATTATTTGAAATGTAGAAGATTTACATGCATTTACTACTATTAATATATAATATAATATATTAATTTCAAATAAAATTACATCTTTAAAAAAGTTCATTATATAAAATTATAATACTTATCAAAATAAATAAAATAAATAAATAAATAGTAATAATAATTTTATTAAATTTTCTTTTTATCTAAAATATAAAATTTGTATTTAGGATTATTCATTATCTTAAAAAATCCTACACAATGATCTATTTCTATAACTTTAATAAATTGAAAACTACTAAATTTATTAAAATATAACTATTTATAATTATCATATTGCAAATCATCAATTTTATGAGTATTCAATTTGTTACAGGATGCTAGAGTTGATGATAAAGAGGAATAATCCTTACATCAATCCTCATAACCGCTTACAACTGCAGGAATGGCGTGCAAACATGGATCTTAAACTAATACTTAGTATTCATGCAGCTCTACAGTACATCTCTAAATATGCTAGTAAAGCAGAACCAATGTCAATGACATTTTCAGAGATTTTCAATCAAATTCTCAACAACAGTAACCCTGATGATCCTTCATTTTCATCAATACAAAAACTTCTTCTTAATAGCGTCACAGAAAGAGACATATCAGCTCAGAAAATATGCCATCTCCTGCTTAGTATTCCACTTTATCACTCTAGTCAATCATTTGTCTCACTAAATGTCAACGAAGAAACACTCAAATGGATTCAAGGAATTGATAGTAATGAAAATAGTGATGATTTCAGTAATGAAACAGGATGTATAACACAGTCTAGCCTAAAAAAATATTGGAATCAGCTAGAAGAGCTTGAAGGATTTTTGCTCTTTAGGTTATACTTAATATATAAATTCGTTAACGAGAATTAGAAGAAATGCAAGAAAGAAAATATTGTTAGGATATGGTCACAACTATCACCAATTCGTGACGGAGACTAGTGAGAGGATTTCTACAGGATAAAGGTATTACTTTATGTTCAACATCAGAGTATATAAGAACTAAACGGAAATAGCATCATCTTATGATTCACAGTTTATTGGCAATACAGCGATATGATAGATCATGAATCAAATGATCTGCTTAGCAATTACAGACAAAAAAGTAGAATTCAATGATAATGACAGTCAGGACGAGATGGCAGAAGAAGACGATTATGAAGAATATAGATATGACTAGATGCACCTTATAAAGATAGGTCTAAACGTAAAAATCAACAGCCAGTCTGACCTTGGAATACGTAACATAGACTGAAATCACAACTGGATTAATGATGCTCAACAGAATTATTCTCATAATGACATTTCAATGATCAGCGAATTCGTATGATAAGTATTAATAAACGTAATAAGCAGAGACAGAGGAAATAATGATTATTTAGCCGATTTTAATACCTTAAACGAAAATCAAAGAATAATATTTAATCGAATTGAATCACATTATAATAGCATACTCATGGGCAATCAGATAGAAGCATTGAGAATGATAATTATGGGTACTGCAGAAACGGAAAAGTCTTATCTTATCAGAACAATAAGGAAGTGACTTAACATCATGGCAGGAAATGAAGCAAAAATGTCAGTACAAGTGATCGCATTCACAGGAATTACAGTATTTAACATAAATAGAGTGATAATTCACTCAATGTTATCTATACCTATACTTAACAACAATAAAAACTTTGAGTTAGATAGTAGTTGGCTAAAATAACTACAAGAATGATTATAAAACGTGATTTACCTTATTATCGATGAGAAAAGTATGGTCAGACGTTAAATGCTCGCTTTAATTGATATGTGGTTAAGAGAAGCATTTTCTAAAAACAAGAATAAAGCATTTGGTAAACGATCTATCATACTGTTTAGAAATTTTGGACAGCTCTCACTAGCTCTTGACCTATTAATGTATGCTAGCAACGCATCGCATGACATAAGATCTAATGATGGAATAACAGCATACAAATAATTCAGAGAGGTATATAAACTTGACATTATATAACGTCAATCAGGTAAAATTGAATAGCAATAAAGCTTTTGAGACATACTTTTAAGGTTGTGTGAAGGAGACAGCAGCTTTAATAATTGGCAGAAACTTGGCATCCAATTCAAAGAAAAACTCAGTCGCTTAGAACAGGATCAATTTTTAGACTCTATTTTGATTCTAATCATATAAGCTGATATAAATAGAATTAATATAAAGATGCTCCGATCATTAAATCAGCTAGTAATCAAGATACATGCAGTACACACTGGTAGACATGAGACTAAAAAAGCCAATTCAGATATAGCAAAAGGACTCAAAGTTGAACTGTTACTGGCAAAAGAATCATGCGTTATGTTAACGGCAAATTTATGGACTGAAGCCAGATTAGTAAATAGAGCAATAGGAACAATTGAAGATATTCTGTTTAGAGGACAGGGTCCACCTTTACTTTTTGTAGCAATTTTCATAAGATTCGATATATACAAAGAAGCTACCATCATAACCTTAGAAGAGAAAAAAATCATACTGATTGTACTAGTAAAACGTATCTGAAAAGATAAAAACAGTATAGTGTGTTCTCAGCTTCAGGTACCTATATGCCTTGTGTGGGCCATTACAGTACATAAGAGTCAAGGACTAACAATAATAAAGGCGAAAATAGACCTTAGAAACAAAGAATTTGCTATGAGTCTTTCATTTGTTGCAGTGTCATGAGTTTGATCACTTAATGATATATGCTTTAAATAGTTCACACTCAATAGGCTTCAGCGTATCAAGAATTGTAAAAGGTTACAAGAAAGAAAGAAAGAAGAAGTGCACCTGCTTACTATGATACCTCACGAATGATATAATAAAGGTTTATTTTTAGTCATACAAAAATTTTTTTTATGTTTCGTTATACACAATTCAATTTTTATTCATTTTGGCTAAAGAAGAATTAAAGAAAAAACTAAAGAAAAAAAATAATAAAATAAAGAACAAAAAATGTTTTTTTTTTATTTTTTGACATAATAACAAAATCGCAAAATCTAAATCAATAAAAACATTAGAGTTAAAAAATGCATAGACTATTGCTTCTTTCAGGGGAACACAGAATTCTGTGGGTAATATGACGAACCAATCAGCATCAACTCGATCTGTGAGCAGGTGAACATCAAGATATTTCTGTATCATCTTGCATAGACATATATAGTCCTTTGCTTCGCTCTAGACTAATAAATAAAAATGATATTAATTTTATAGATATATTTATATACTTACTTTGAAATATAATTATAAAAACTTTTTAGTTTTCTTCTAATAATAGAAATATTTTTTTTTTCTATATTTGTTTACATATATAAATAAGTAGCAGTAACAAATTTATTTCAACTTTTGATAAATTTATAAATTTATTTTATAAATAAGAATTCAAATTTAATAAATATTTAAAATATTTATTATAAATATAATTTTATACCTATCAGTTAATTTAAATTTTAACAAAGATATTGAATACAAAATAATTCAATTTGCCTATTTTTTAGCTTTATATCTAATATTACGTTTAAATATATTTCTAGGTGATTTTTCAAAATCTAAAGGTATATTTTTTCTGTTATTTTACATTATTATGCCAATTTCTTCTCATAAAGATTTTGATAAGACGAAAGATATAGAAATATTTTGATCATCTTTAAAAAATCAACCTGCCTATAATTTAAATATACAGTATGTAATGCAACATTTTTATAAAATAGATATATAATATCAATTAAAAATGATCTAGAAAAATTAAAGAAAGTAATTCAAAAAGAATACTTTTTTCTTTTATTCCTATAAAGTAAATAAATAATTTAATTATAAAATAAAATATATAAGAATTTGTAATTATTATTTATTTATAATTACCATATTTCTTAACCAATATTTCTTTATCTTTAGAAGTTAATGCAAATTCTATTTCATTAATATGTAAAAGCCAATTTATATGATTTTTTTTAGTATATTTAATTTTAGAATTAGTAGGAAAATAAATATGTTTATTTTTTTATGAGTAAATTCCTTTAATCTCACAAAATCTACAACTGAATATGAATTATATCCTATAATATTCATGACTTTTGTAAAAGCTGGAATATCACCTGTCTATACAAGAATATATGTATGTAATATAAATTCACTTTTAGTATATGTGTTATAATATATTATACCATCTAAAAATAAAAATATTATTTTAATAAAAAATAATAAATACTTAATTATAAATAAATATAGTAAATTACTTACTTTCTAATTCTTTTATTTCATTAATAAATAGACGTAAAAATATATTAAAATTCTTTGGTTGATTTGGTCTAGAAATCAAAAAAGGAATTAATAAATTTTCTTTTTTAACTCTAATTGAAGGATCCAGATTATTATTTATTAATAGAAATAATCAACAATCATCAGTTTTTTGTTTAAATATCTGATATCCATCATAAGATACTATAAATACAACATCTTGTTGATTATTAAATAAATCTTTTTCTAATAAATCTTTATATATATTTCCATCAAAAATATCTTCTAAATCTTTAGATTCAACCTCTTTATTAATAATATATCAATATTGATAAAATAATTCTTTAGCTCTTATTTTATTATTATATTGAATCTCTAATCTCTTTTTAATAGAAAGATATAGCATTACTTTTTTAGATTTATTTTTTATATCATATCTCAATGAATTACATAATGGATAACTTTGATAAGTTTCATAAATTCCAGTATAACATATACAGGAATTTTTACATATATCATAAAATTTCAAAACAAGTCCTGTAATTTCTTCTAATATTTTTTTAATTTTATATAAACTAATATTTTTATTGACAAATAATTTGATAATATTATTATATGCTGCTTCAGTAAAATTATATAATGATTTTAAATGCAAAAGTTTAAGGCCTTTTATAATTTCTTTACTTAATTCTTCTTCAATATCAACTTGCATAATATTATCTATATCTTCATCTTCATCTTCATTATAATTATCATTATTTTCTTCATCATCAGTTTCATCAATATTATAATTAAAGATGGAGTTGCAACATTGTGACACTTATTTGTTACCTGTTGCAACTTAAATTTTAATAATGTTGCAATTTGTTGCAACATTGTAATGCTTATTTGTTACCTGTTGCAGCTAATTGAGGTGCCATCTTTAATTATAATCTTCATTATCTTCTTCTGAGATTTTCTTACTTATAGATAAATATTCTATTTCGCTTTCATTTGCTTTATCCATTTGAATATCAATTCATTTATATTATCTAAATATTTCTTTAAATTTTATTAATTAATATTATATAATAAATAAAAATAAAATATTAAATAAATTATAATTTATAATACTTACTTTATTATTTTTTAAATTTAAATTTATATCTTTTTCTTTAACATTTCCTTCTTATTCACTATTGCTTGATTCCTCTTCTATTAACATCTGATTTCTTTTCTGATATCTATAATAAACACTTTTTGTTACAAAATTACCATTTAAATAATTTTTTAAACAAATAAATATTTGTATAAATGTAAGTTTTCGCTTATTTTATAATAAAATTAATTAAAAAATTAAAAATGTTTTGCAATTAAGAATTAAAAAATTAAAAAATATTTTGTAATTAAGAATGAAAAATATATAAGCAATAAATTATGAAATATATATACAAAAAAATCATTCTTTTATTTTATTTTTAAATATATTCTTTATAGATTTATAGACTTTTGATAAAAGAAAACTTTTTATTCAATTTTTCAGTTATCCTTTTGCTGATTATTTGATTATTTTTTTACCAATTATTCGGTTATTTTTTTGGCCATTTTATGTGTATAATTTTCTAAATTAGGATTTAAATTTTAATTGCAAACTGGTTTATGCATAAATTATAAAGTATATTTAATTTATACAAGTTAATATATAAAATTTTTTATTTTTATTCAATATATTTTTCTTTATATTAAACCTTTTTGCTTAATTTTACTTTATATATTAAAAATTAGTAAAATGATTTTTATTTATAATATTAATTTTATGAGTTTAGTTATAATAAATTAGTAAAAATAATTTCATTTAAAATATTAATATTTATATGAGTTTAGTTTTCCAAAATTTAAAAATATATATATTTATTTATTTATTAAACTAGGAAATAGAAACTGTTGTAAAGTCTAGAATTTTTTTATTTCATATAAATATGCAGATATAAAATCAACCAATCAAAAATCATGCATACGAATAACTAGATTTCGCTACGTGATTTTATTTATGACTACCTTACATAGAAGTATATAGTCCTTTACACTCTAGACTAATAATAATTAAAAAATAAATTTTTTTTTGAAATATAAAAAAAATGTATTTTAGAAAATAAAAATTTTTTCGATTCTTCCATCAAAAAATTTATTAGAAAAAAAATTTTTTTGACCTTCCCATCAAAAAAATATTTTTCTAAATGAAAAAAAATTTACATATTGAATATTATTTAAAAAAAAAAATTAATTCAGCAGCACGTAAAATAAAAAATTAAGCTGTGAAACATTGATAATAATATAGTAAAAAAAAATTAAGTTAAAATTAAAATAACTGCAAATAACAGCTTTTTTTTTACTTTAGCATTGGCATTAGTTTTAGTAGTGATAATGGCTTTGGCTTTAGCAATAACATCAAATTTTTTGACTTTAAAGTTAGCATTAGTGACAGTAGTAATATTAACTTTTTTTGGCTTTAGTATTTGATGCTGAAATTAATGTTAGCTCAAACTCTAATGCTAATATTAACGTTAATAGTGAAAATAGCATTGGCTTTTTTTGAGGTAGCATTAGCAATGGTATTAGTGGCATTGGCTTTTTTTTAAGGTAGTATTGGCTTTAGTTTTAGTAATGATGGCATAGGCTTTAGCTTTAGCAATAATATTTATTAGTTTTTTTTTAGCTTTAACATTAGTGCTATATTGGTATTGAAAGTAACATTAGCTTTTTTTTAAGCTGATATTAGCATTAGCGCTAATATTAGTTTTTGAGAAAAGCATTGATATTGGTAGTAGTGGTAGTGATATTAGCATTGGTATTATCTAAAATATAAAAAAAATTATTAATTTTTAATTTTAAAAAAATTCTATTAAATAAACATTTTATTATTAATTTTAAAATTCTTACTTATACAATAATCTTCTATTAGATAATGGGTAATTTTTTATCATATAGCCACTTGTTAACCAATATTTAAAATAATAATTTTGATATCTTTGTAAAATATCAGGATATTGACTAACCCAATAGCCTAACCTATTATAATAGCAACAAGTATTTGATGAACTATAATAATTTCAAAAATGATTAGAAATAATTAAAAATTATAATGATAATGTAAATTTATTAAAATATTATTATTTACCTTGTTGATTGATTTGAATTTAATTGTACTGATGGTAATGGTGATTAGTAATAGTGGTAATAGTAGTGTTACATTTATTACTGTTGATGTTAATGAAAATAATAGTGATGATAATAGTGATAAAAAGAAGGTGAAGGTGAAGGTTTAATTAATTGTAAAGACTGTGTATAAAATGATTGTAAAGAATGTAATTGTGATGGTATTAAGGATTGTGATGATGATAGTGATAGTGGTAATATTTATATAAGAGCATTTAACATATTTTTATGTATTTTATAATTATATTTAAGAGTTTTATGATACATTTTAATAATTTCTTTTGAAATAGATTTTGGTGTTTCATTTTGGTCTTTTGAGTTTTTATTAAACATTTTTAAAATTTTTGAAATTTAAAAAAAGGAAAAAAAAAAATTTTTTAAATTTATTTCTTTTTTTTAAATAAAATTTTAAGAAATAAAAAAAACATATTTAAATTTTTTATCAAGAAAATTTAAAGGCTGAAAAAATACTTAGATGGAATTGAAATAATTTTGTATTGATATAATCAAATATATATCATAGAAAGAAATCACTTAACTGATAAATTTTTATAAGAAAAATAGGTCTTTGATTTTTTAAAAATAAATTTTAATTTTTTGATAATGCGATGTATAGATTTATGATAAGAACTTTTGCATGATCAAATTTATTTTAAGAAGAAACAAGTCTTGATTATTTTAAAAATAAATTTTGATTTCTTGATAATGTAATGTGATGAGAATTTTTGTACAATTAAATTTACTTTAAAAGAAACAAATCTTGATTTTTTTTAAATTTTTTGATAATATGATATATAGATTTACAATGAGAACAGTAGCTGGTACCATATGATATAATTTATATCATATGGTACCAGCTACTTGCCCTAGATTATATGGTAACCTATGATCTAAAAGTAACCTATAATCTGATAGTATCCTATAATCTAAAAGTAACCTATAATCTGATAGTAACCTATAATCTAATAGTAGCCTATAATCTAATAAATATAATCTAATGATAACCATATAATCTAATAATATAATCTAATGGTATCAATGTAATCTATTTTTGAGTATCTTTATAACTTTCTAGATATTCTTTTATTTATTTTCTGCTATATTTAAATTGGTACCATATAGTCTAAAGGTAACAATACCATATAGTCTAATGGTAACCTTATAATCTAGTGGTACCACTTTTCTTCTTGCTCCTAACCTTCTTACTCATTAAATTCTATATTGTGAGTGTTGGCCTTCTGTGCCTGTTTGGAACCCAAGTTCTATATTGAGGAGCTGGTCTTTTACATCCGTTTGGAACTCTGGTTCCATATTGAGGGTACTGGTCTTCTACACCTGTTTGGGTACCAGATTTTATATCGAGGTATTTACTTTTTTGCGCCTATTTGGTTGCCTTTCTAGATGCCAAAATGTGGTAAAAATTTCGTGACGGGTGGCGCAGTAATTCAATGTAAATCTGCGATTAATTTCGGCCTGCACTATACCATAATTTTGGCCGATCTTTAGGGCATGTGATTTGAAGGATCCAAGCTGGCACCATGGTAGCGACCTGGTAGTGCCTGGAACTGTCATGGAACTATCGTAGAACTGGCAGGGAACTATCATGGAACCAATAGGAAGCCAGAGAAGTTCTATTAGTTTGCCAGCTTTAGATCCTTCTATATCAGTTTGGATGCCAGGATATTATGTCCAAAGTTTGGACTCCAAAGTTCTGGCTGAATTTATGGGATAGTGCCGGCTGAAATTAAGCGAAAATTTTCTGCGCCTCTTTTTTTTTCAAAATGGGTGTCGCGAGTAGATATGTATATTGTTAGGAGTGTCATATGATAGTGATCCCAGAGGGCTCAGTGACAGGTGATTCTTTACGCATATATTGTTAATTTACTGCGCCTAAAGTTTTTGTGATACTCTATGCATATATTGTTAGAAGAATCATATGATAGTAATCCCAAAGGGCTCTGTGTCAAGTGATACTCCATACACATATTGTTAGGAGAATCATATGATAGTGATCCCAGAGGGCTCGGCGTCAGATGACATCCAGCACAGTATCAATTCAGAGATTTGCCGAATTATTGTATCCAAAAATCTGGCCGTTAACTTACTGCGCCTAAATTTTTGATATCACGTGGCCAGGCTCTAGTCTTCCCTTTCCGCATCTTTTGAGGAATATTTGAGTGGCATTTGGGGTTTGGGCTAATGGATCAGTTGGTTAGAGAATTGGAGGTGCTAACTTCGTATCTCTTTTTGGTATACCTCTATATTTCGCGAAGGCTATACCATACCTGAGTATATATCTAGAAAGATGAAGCCTTCTGCCATTTTTTATATAATAGATTACGCAGAAGGCTTCACTTTTTGATGTATATCCTGTTCCCTTTCTTTTGCGTTTTGCTTATTAAGTTCACTATCGCTTCTTTTTTGTAACCATCGAAAAAAATAAATTAAACATTTCCAAATTTTATAGAGTTAGTATAACTTTTCGAACTAACGACATGCATACCTCAACTATTTCTGACCAAACTGATCGCACCGGAACCGCCCCAGCCCTCCGCTACGACGGCACTGGCCCCTTAACTGGTATTCCATCACATAATGATATTGTGGCAGAATTCGATAATGGGATGACCGTTATACTTCAACAAAGCCTATCTGGCAAGCAACCCATAC
>CAJVPP010002781.1:0-13537 GCA_910592005.1 Funneliformis mosseae
TTTTTTATATTTAAAAATCTGTCCGACACTGAAAATCCGTTGTATTGTAAAATTCGTTATATCAAAATTCGTTGTAGAAAGAGTTGACTATATACAGTATATTTAGCTGTTTTACTAAAATAGGAACAAAAAAAACTTAAATTATATGTTGAACTATTAAATGCATATCAACAAAATAACCTTTTAACAAACTCTTGAGAAAATAGTGATTTATGTGTTAAAAGTTAACAGATACAGGATGAACTGCTATTATTAATCATTTTATAATTTTAGAAAAAGATGTTTATATAACATAAACAGTATATAGATGCAGTCCAGATAATCAAAAGTTCTTGCATCAAGAAATTGAAGATATGGAAAATAAAGGTATTATTAGAAGATCAAAAGTCTATGAGCCTTACTAGTTATAATTGTTGCCAAAAATTGAAGATAAAAGGATATATATTGATTACAGGAAGTTGAATATTATAAATAAAAAGAATGCTTACTTTTAATTATCTAGAATTGTAACATGTTTAAAATTCTAAAAATTAAATTAATATAATAGATTTTTATCAAATAAGTATATCATATATATTACAATGTATTTTTTTGCTGATTTCACAAGTTTACTTAATGGAATAAAATGTTAAACTCCTTAAAATAAAAATTATTTAGCTTTATAGAAATGATAAATTTATATTTTATATATATAAAAATTAACTTGCAATATAAATTTAAGGATATCTGTTAGGATTTTGATATATTTGGATTATACATTTTGTGATTATGATCTTGTCACAATATTGTACCAATTGGTATTTTGATATTTTACAATTTTGTTAATTGTATAAGAATTTCAAATTGCACAATTACATACTAAATTAATTTTATTATTATTATATTAAATTGTATATTACATAATTACATTATTATTAGTTAGTTAAATAACTTAGCGTTAGTCATTTATCATTTAAATTTAGAATTACCTAAATGATAAATGACTAATCCAAGTTATTTGTTATTATTTAGATTGTATGCCATCACTGAGTAGGACAGAATCATGCTTTTCTAGTGGAATGATTATTTTTTGCTTTTTCAGATTGGATTACTTTGGTCTTAAGTTTTTTAAAAAAAAAAAACCTGAAAAAATAGAGGAAAATAAAAATGAATAAAATCACTTATTTAACTAATGCAACACCTGATGCAGTCAAAAATCCTGCAAGAAAATAAAATAGAAATAAAATAAAACTAAAAAAAATATAAAATGAATTTAAAAAAAGAACTTACTTATTTGCAAAAACCTAAATAAACATAAAATTGGAAATAGAAAGTAAAAAAAAAAATATCGAAAAAAAAGAAAGAAAATAAAATCTACATTAAGCAGTAGCTCGAATGTGAACAAAAGCCTTAAAAAAAAGTAAAAAAAAAAAAAAAAAAAAAAAAAAAAAAAAAAAAAAAAAAAAAAAAAAAAAAAAAAAAAAAAAAAAAAAAAAAAATGATAAATAATAAAAGAAAAGAAAAATAATATCCTTAAAAAAAAAGAAAAAATAAAATAAAATTGGAAATCTAATGCTACAAATTTAATAAATAAATGCTGCGAAATTTAAATTTATAATTCGGCTAAAAGCTAAAATTCTGCTGTCTGAAGTTGGAATTCAGATAACAAAAACGGTGTTTAAAATTGGAATCTCAATTTCAGACACTCAAAGATCGTCTCAATTCCAACTTCAAACGAAAATCAATTTCAGTCAACATCTCTCTCACATGATCGATTAAAAATCGAATTACTTAATTGATCACGTGTGATCGATTTCTTGATTGATTTATTATTAATATAAGCATCAAAATTACAATAAGCTAGTTTTTATTACAAATATCGTAATCAAATTTAATAATTAAAATTCCTATAGTTTATTAATATATATTAATACAAAAGGATTATAATATTTACTAATAATTGGTTAACCGTCTTTGGCTATAAACTGTTCACATCATCACTAAAAAGCCGTTCAGACGTGGCTAGAACACTAAATATTTTCTAGTATTTTTAAATAAGTATGAAACTTTTATTTATTATCCCACCATTGGAATGGATCCATCGCAGGTAATGCTTGAGGTTTCTAATATTATCCAAGAAGTTCGTCTTGCTGATTATGTAAAATATCAAGAATTTTTTTTTTATACAAAATATAACGATACTCGATCATAGTAATTAATTGTTGATCGATTTAACCATTGATGATAATCAATTGAAGTTAGTCCAATTTTGATCGAATCCAATAATCATCGATCCTACTCGATTCGATTAATAGCACTAGTTGATACGAGAATCAAGAAATGTAAGCCGCTTAATTTGATATAGTTGTCTTAACAATGTGTGTGTTTACCACAAAATTTTTCACATATTGGCAGGTTCACCTAAAAATTCTCGATTTTAGTTTTAGTTACCGGAATTAATTATCACCAACTTTAAGGTGCTTTCCTATATATCGAAATAATCAATTTAATCATATTTGCATTATTATATGGGGTCTTTGCAATAGAAAGGGAGGAAACTCTAAAAAAATTAAAATTTTAGTTTATAAGCCAAAAATGTTCTAAATACTATAATTTGTTCAGATTTATTATTAACTCATTTTTTATTTTTTTTTGAGTTTCCTCCCATTCTATTGCAAAGGCCTCATATAGTGTATAAACTAAAATATACTTACTTTTAACTTGAGAATTTAATTCTAATTCTTCAATATCACGTTTTATTGAAATAATTGATTTAAATGTATCATGATGCTGAGCACTTGAAGCATTTTGAGATAATGAATTTACATTTTTTTAGGTTGACTGTCATCGTTAAAAAAAAAAATAATAATAAACTCATGCTTTAAATGAAATTTATAAATTTTATAATATATAATACCTTGAAATATCAAATTCAACTTCCTTTGAAATATATTCTAGTGAATAAAATTCAAAAAAAATTTTAATTTCAAACTTTAATGGATTCATATTCTAATAAAGTATATTTACGTACCATATGTATCATGACCTACATCTTGATACTGGGTATTAGAAGACTGTAATTTAGAATTATTACATGCTAAAGACGAGCTAAATATTGAAATGTAAATAATTCAAGTTTAAAACCAAATATATTATTTATTAAGTAATTATATACAATACCTTTGTGTATTTAAGTCAGACTCCTGATTCTTCGAAATATATACTGGCATTAAATAGAGAATAAGCTAATATTTAATTACCCACGCTATTTAATTATATTGACATAATTTTTCCTTTCTAAATATTTCTTTCATCATACCTTCTTTCATATTAGTAAAATACATTGATAAGGATTTAGAA
Source organism: Funneliformis mosseae (assembly GCA_910592005.1). Lineage (NCBI taxonomy): Eukaryota > Fungi > Glomeromycota > Glomeromycetes > Glomerales > Glomeraceae > Funneliformis > Funneliformis mosseae. Next base: position 3,340 of record CAJVPP010002781.1, read on the forward strand.
ATCAAAGAATTTAATGCTCTACTTGCATAGATTGCTTTTGGATGTTTTTTAATAATTTCAGGACCAAGTTTCTTTAATTTTATTAATTCCAATCGTTGAATTTCGGCTTGATTAAATAGTTCATCATTTTTTTTCCTATAATACCAAACACCTACGATTTTACGAACTTCTTTAATAGAAGGTCTTTTTAAAGGGTCGGAATCCCAACATCTTTTCATTAAATTAGCATAACATTCAGGAGTGTCCTGTGTGATTTCAGGTCGTTTTCCATCAATAATTTTATAAATAAGAATATGATCATGTTCATCATTAGCAAAAGGTTTACAACCTGTTGTAAGTTCCCACATAATCATAGCCATACTATAAACATCAGATGCTTTTGAAAATAAAGCACCATTAAATACTTCTGGTGCAATATAAGGTATTACTCCATATATTTCATTACTTGATGAAGTATTATTCGCAGGCCGTGATAATCCAAAATCACCAATTTGCCATTGATAACTATATGCATTTGTTTCAACAAATAATATGTTTCCACTATGGAGGTCTCGATGTATAAGTCCCTTATTGTGAATGGTTTCGAGACTGATTTCAAAAATAAATGAGTATTATATTGTATGTAACTATAAATATTATTAAAAATTATGTAAATATATATACCCATCTAAAATATTCCATAAAATTCTTAATTTTTTTTTATTCCATGTTAATTTTATAAAATTACTTTGTAAACAATTATGTAAATCTCCTCCGGACGCATAATCCATTACTATCATATAATCACTTGTTTCAGGATCTTTTGTTATACCATAGCATCTCATAACACGATTAACTTTACTATCAGAACAACAAAGATGATGTGAACTTAACTAACGATATAATTTAGGTTATTTTAGATTATTTTATAAAGTTCACATTTTAAACATGGTAAATTGAACACTTGCCTCATTTAAGAAATATTTGCTAATATTCCTTGAATTTAAAAACTTTTTTATAGCAACAGATTCATTTACAATAATTGATTTATTATTTATAAATTTAAGTATTCCGCCTAAATAATTTGCTTTATAAATAATGCCAAATCCCCCATTTGCTATCTTTTTAAACTCGTAATTTGGGAAAATGGGATCCATTTAATTACAGAATTTGAAAAAATAGGGTTTTCTTCAAGATATTTATATACATTTAATGGATTAGAATCTTTCACGATGTTATTCATATAATCTGCAATCTGACCATTAAATTTTGTTTTATGAATAAACTCATCCATACTATCGTTCCCACTGCTTATGAGTGATGTCTCAATATTGATAATTGATGTCCTTTTGCATTTACTACATTTAGAATAATTTGTAATACCGAATATGATATTCGTGGTTAAACAGTATCTGCATCCGTTATGAGTTATTTGGCAATATGAGCACCATTTGAGCCAATCTGATACATGATTTATGTTATTTCCACAGGTTCTGCAATCTATACTTTGATCCCACCATGGTAAATAAAGAATTGGAATATCATTCTTTGCTAAAGTTGGTTTTATCCATCCAAATGAAACTTTATAACAATCTGAACATATCCTAAAGTCAACATGAATATATATTGGTATTTCGTGATAAACTGATTTTCCACAAAATTTGCAATCCTTATTATTTGTTAATACTTTTAATCTCATTTCATCCATATAACTGCGTATTCCTGTATAAACTTGTTTGAAAAATAAAATAATGGAGCAACTTTTACACCATTCCTGAATATTATGTGTGAAAAAATCTGTATTTCTGGTTGCTTTATGTATTTTACAATAGTTATTATTTGTGCCTATAAGTACATCTAAATATGTATTATTATCATATATCGAACTAACATACTTTGATAAACAATCTTTACAATAAGATTGGCCAAAGTAAAGTGTCTGCGAGTATCTATTTCCGCAAAGGCAATTATGCTTTTTATCAAACGGTATAAACGTGATTGATACCGGACTAGATTTTAATGTTGGAGATTGATCAAAAGAATTTTCATTATTTGTAATAGTAAATTCCATGGAAGCTTGATAAAAAATGACTTATAATTCTCAGCTTATATATATTTTTTTTATTTAATATTACACAAAAACGTTATGTATGGAATTCTAAATCGAATGTGCTTATTTTCAAATTTAAATTCTAGAATTCTATTGTTTTGATCACCTTGCATTGTTTATCAGATTTAGTCCAATCACAATAACCGAGTACCTTGTGATACAATAATCTACAATATGAACAATGCTATTAGTATAATGTTACCAATTTAATGGAAGTTTCCGGCCCAATGTTATCAATTTGTTGGAGGTGTGTTTACTCTTTATTGTGACAATGTCATTTTTTTCGAAGAGAAAGATTAAATGGAAATTCTAATGTGCATACAAATGTATTCAATAAAATTTTTAAATAAAATTTTAAGTTAAAAGTTTATTGGCGCAGGCCCGTATCTAGCAGTCCGAATTGTTCGAGGAATTTAAAATTATTAATATTTTTATCGCTTAATTTGAATAATACTCTTTATTTTATTTTACATATTTTTATTTTTAAAGAAAGTATAATTAGCATATCAAATTACCAATTTCAATTTGTGACGCAGACTCAAAAATACAACAGTCGACCCGCCTATATAGTCATCTTGTACCTCCTCCCTTATAAGACATTTTGTTAGTAAAAGTTAACAATAAACTTATTAAAATCCTCTTCTATAGTTACATATATAACTTTTTTTAATCATACCAAATTTATTTTGGTCCTGAGGGTGTGACTATATAGGAGGTTGACTGTTCTTACTAATAAAATTGCTTTTTTAAATGTAGCAAATAAATTAATTGGTTGAGAATTAGAATTTGTATGGACAATTTTATAAAATGACGTTTCGAGTGCACAAGCATTTTATCGTTATGTAACTCAATTAAGAATTTGGGAAGAACTTTGAGATAAATTATTTATAAAATAAAAGAAATAATATTTTTATCGAGCACTCGCCGATCATTATCCTCGATCATTTTCATAATATATTTGAATAAATTTTTTTCATATTTATATTAAAATTATTTGAATTCTAAATTTCTAGATAATATAAAGTACTCTTGATATATTTCAGTAAGTATAAATTAGGGATGCTAATGGTCATGGTCATAACCGGTCATAACCGTGACCAATGTCGGTCGGTCAAAGGCTTCTGACCGACCGGTTGACCGACCGATTCTGACCGATTTTGACCAACCGGTTGACCGACTGACTTAAGGCTAAATAAAACTTCCATTAAGTCAAAACTGCTCAATTATATCAATTATATTAATATTAACCGGTCGGTCAACCGGTTAGTTAAAATCGGTCAGTTAACCGGTCGGTCGGTTGACCGACTGACCGACCACGACCGTCCTTTACCTAGTCTAAATTGGCAGTCATTGGTGAATTTCAAATCATCAAGATTAGTTTTAGGAATTCTTAATACATTTTTTTCAGTGTAGAAGATATAATGGTTCCTTGCTGTACTGAATGAGATTTTTTAATAATAAAAACTATGATAGAGGTTGGAACCGGCCGAAATTCTTTAACCGGTTAATAACTGGTTAAAATATTTGTTAACCGGTTAATTAACCGGGTTAAATTAACTTTGGCCAGTATTATAAATTTGGCCAGAGTTAGACTATATTTTGTCAATCATAAAAATCTTAATTCTGGCCGTAAATTGAATTTCGGCCGGATTTAAATTCATCTATTTTAACCGGTTAAAAAAATCTTTAACCGGTTAACATGTTAACCGTTTTAACCGGTTATTTAACCGGTTAAAAATTAACCGGTTCCAACCTCTAAACTATGACATGTGACGACAACAATTTGCAAGTATTTACATCATCAATGCAGCGTTTGAAAAATTAATATTATGCGTTCCACCTCTGTCGTGGTAACATATAACACAGTCAACCTTTTGCGTTAAAGAAATACGCAACGTATTGAGAAAAAGAACATATGTGGCTCTTTCAACCTTTTCATTAATTCAAGGACGTCCATCTGAGATCTCATGAGACAAGATTATCCCTTGTCCGTACTTACCGTGAAGTTGAATAGTCTTTGTCCAAATTATCAATGACACTTATAATAATTAACAACATATGAATTTTGTTGACTTTTTCCTTTTTTTTTAATTTCATCAAGTCCGTTGAACGTTTCTGATGATTTATAGCAAATAACAAAAAATTCTTTTTCAAAAGTTGCAAAATTTTTTTAAGTTATCAAAAATTAATTAATATTGATTTTACTTTTAGATAAAGTAATGGGATTATTTAAGTTCTTACGTTTTACTTTTTATCAAAATAAGTAAAAGCCGCAAAGTTTTCGACAGATTGTAAAGTTTTTGACGGGTAACAAAAATTCAATATTCCAGAAATTTTTTATTTTATTTTTTTTTTGTTTAGAAATCATACTAAAGTCAATTTTATTTTGCACATGTTTTTTTTTAATACAAGATAAAACTCGTATTAATATATATTCTTTTTCATTAAAGTTTTATTAATTTGCAAACAATTAAAAATTCGGTTGAATTAAATACTTATCATCATTTACAAGATATGAGTCCAATTTGTAGTTTCAACTGGACGACTCGAACTTAATTTTTAATTTTTTTTTTCAATAAAATCATATTTGGGGTGTTAAGAAGTATCAATTAAATAGAAGTATAAATGACTACAACTTTAGGAATTTTCAAAAAGACTACTAAAATTAAAATAATATAATTATTATTTAATCTCCATAATCTAGTATTTACGTTTAAAATAAATTTAAGTTTATTGCCAAAAAGTAGATGTGAAATTATTGTAGAAGTTATGTTTGACTCTTATCGAAATTTTGGATATAATGACCGATATGGATTTATAAAATTTAAATTCTCTAATTAAGATATAAAATTATTGAAGATTTGTAAAGTAACAAATACAACAATTTAAAAAGTGCATTATTTATTCAAAACAAAATTTAAAGAATGTTTATATTAACTAGAAGGTTTAATTTGCTTTTCTAATTTTATTTTTTTAGGAAAGTGATATTATTAGCTTTAATTTAAACAACACAATATAAATCATTATAATTATTGACTTATAAAAATTTATTCCTTATTTGTATAATGTTCTTTAGCTTCTATTTCTTTAATCTATCAAATATCAAAACATAACATCTTTATTATTTTTAAATGAGAAAAGCAACAATTCAATGCTGAAGAATCTCAAGCAATATCTCATCTGTACGCTTATTGTCTATTGACAAAAAAGATGAGCGTAGTTAGCAAAAAAAAAAAAAATAATAATATTTTTCAATCACTTTTTTGCAACGCAGGTTGCGGCTATTATACACAAAACTAGGGAGGCCTGAGGCATATCCATCACCAACCTTGCTGTCCAAACTTGAATTCATATCCGGTTGACAAATTATAAATATATTCACCAAAATAGATTGATTTTTAATTATTTATCAAGAGAACTCTCGAGCATTAAAAGCATTTTTACCTATATACTTCTCCAGGTTACGCCAGAAGATATCCTTTTGTAGATAAATGGATGATGATGACCTAATATGGAATATTAAATATTAGTGACGGTTTATGAGTTAAAATTTTGAGCCGGATAAGGGTATGGGACGGCGCAACTTCTCATTTATTAATTATATGATAGTTTTTAAGCTATACACTCTGTCTTCTAAGCATAATATTTGTGTGCTGCCTTCTCTTCATAACTTGTATTAAATCTGCCATGATTCCCCGTTCATTAAATTCATTTAACTATTCTTTGATTTCTACTGCTCATTCTTTGCCGTCTTAATCTCTATTCTAACTTCTTCGATTGTAACCGTGATTGTTCGTTGTGACTTAACATCATAAATATTGTTACACCATATCCTACTGCTGGCACGCTCAATTATCTTATAATTATTTTCTAATAAATTGATAATATATTCTAATCTACATGACTCAAATTTTGTTGTATTATAGAAGCAAATAACATTATGATTTTAAAGCTACATCAAGATGAAGAATATTATTCAACTTGATTTTAAGTGAACCAGGCATTTTTGTTTGATTTTGTGATATCTCAAAACTAAATATTATTAGAGATTTGGTACTTGTTCCATTAGTTTAATACTAATACCCAGGCTGAACAACCAAAATTAAAGATCTGCAACCTCAAACATTTGCCTCATAGTTAGTTGCCTCAAATTGGGAGGAAATTATTCTTTAATTGGGTTTGTCAATCTGAATGAATTATATAGTTAGGATGATATATGAGAATGAGAAAAATGTAACATAAAAATGTTATAGTCGGTAAAAGATATAGTTAAGAATTATTAAAACTATTCTAAAAGCAAATAAATATTTTAGAAAAGATTAGAAGAAAGGATATGACAAAATACATACATTCCAAATGGTGGTAAACTCGGAGGAAAATCTATAAATTATTATCAATCTGTAAAAAGAAGTGTATTTGTTAAAATGTTTTTTTTTAAAATAAAAGATAAATAAAAATAAAATTTAAAAAATTTTTAAATTTATTTACCAAATTACCAAAAGGATATATAATTAATATGAAAAGACGAATTTTATAAGAAAAAGATTGCAAACCAGATTTTAAGGGAATTTACCAGAACACAGTCTTGGTCTCTTTGCACGTTGTCTCCCAGGCACGCAACGAGTTAGATTTGATATTTTTCTCCAAGAAATGCTCCGGAACATTTCTTTTAATTATAAAAATACTGGAATTGTTTCTCATAAAGAAAAATGCTCTCGAGGTGAATCATATCATGATAAAAACTGAGGCGATTTCTATCATGTACAACAACGAAAGTGATGTTTCCTTGATGATCAAATAAGAAGTGAATTTGTTTTGTTTGAAAAATTTAATAAAACAAAAATAATTACCTGTTAATTTTTTTCAAGATCAAAAAATGTTACGGTTTTTGAAAAAAAATTCCTGTGTCAATTTATTATAGCTCAAACTTGCTTGAGATATTTATGATCTTATAAACCACTTTCTTTTTGTTGTTTTAGGATCTCATTCAATTTTTTAATAAAATCAAGTAACTCCAGATAAGATAAGCATTTAAACAATGTGATGTCTTTGACAAGTAGATCATCTTTTAATCATTTCGCATTGGTATCTCATTCATTAATACAACAAAGTAAAAAAGTAAAATATAATTTGTTTCAATATAAATTTGAAATGCTTTTAACGCTTATAACTAATATAAGATTAATCTGATCAATTCCTGGAATATTATTGAACACAATTATTACATTCAGATGAAACATTCCGGCACGTACAATCTTCCAAGCTTACTTCAGGTTCTATCGTTTGAACAATTTTACCGATAGATGCCAATCGGATTAATAACTGACAATACCCTTTCGCAATCCTTTTCTTGATTTTTTTTCTCTCCGATTTCCACATTAAATTTGAAATAGGTACCCTACCTCGAACGTCAAATTCTAAAAGGGTACAGATTTAATTTATAAATTATACAGTATTATAAAACATGGTAATTTTCATTTAATTTTGGCCAAAAAGGATGTAATTTTTATTAGAAGGAATGCAAATTTCCTTTTTATCAATAAAATATATTTTTCTATATAATTAATAAATAAATGTTTAAACCAAAAAAGTTAAATTGTTTAAGATGAAAAAATTAAATAATTTTCAGTTAAATTAAATTGCTAAATTGTATCAAAAGTTTTAGAATCGGTAGGATTATTGATTTTTTAAATATGGATGGTAGATTTGTGTTAATGAATCGGGTAAATTTGGTAAGCTTGTATTTCAAATGGAGTTCCGTTAAGGAATTAGGTAATGTTGGTAAGTTTGTTATTTGAGTTGCAAAACACCAGAGTCTCGTTAAGGAGTTGGTAAGCTTGTTATTTGAGTTGCATAGCAACTGAGTTTTGTCAATTTTCGATATCTTTGCAATCCGCCTAAGGTGTTCAATATGTCATCCTTATTATTATTTGTAATAGTTAAACTATCAATAGTATCATCATAAATAATTAACGTTAATTCAAGATTACTGATTCTCTTTTCTAATTCATTAAAAATTTCTTGCTTGGCTTTGGTTTCTTCTCGTTTTCTAACTTTTTCTTCTAAATTATTAATAATCGCTTTAGTTCTACTTCTCGCTCTCTAACCTTTTCTTTTAAATCTTTGAATTGTGAACGTAACCCTTCGTTGCTTTGCTCAAATTCCTTAATTCTCTTTTCCAAGTCTTTTAAGGATTTTTCTAAATTTTTTTTTAAAACCAACCATTTTTTTTATTTATATTGCAAATTGTTTCGATGGTTATGAGTTTTTACCTCAGCCCTCGGTTTAAATTTTTTCCTAAATAAACTAGTCTTAAAAATGGATCTAACCGCTTCTTGTCTTACCAAATAAAGTTAACTGCTTTCAAAATCGAAAATCAAAATTGAGTTTAGCTTGTAAAATGCTTCGCTTCGTTAAAAAACGTCAGCTTGCATTTTAATCAAACGCATGAAAAATTTATATTTATGCAATAGATCTTTTTTTTTTGTTTCTGATTTTGACATGATAGCCGAGAAATTAATTAAGGGATATTTAAAGTAAAGAAAAAAATTTTTTCGTTTAAAAAATGGCATTCTTTATAGAAAATCGGCGTAGAATTCTTTTTGTGGTTAGTTGTTGCACATTATGGTAAAAAAAAACTCCGAGTAGTACATGCCGGTTTTCTGAAATGGTCACGAATATAATTGTGGCGCACAGGTGACGGATAACTACTGAATTCTGTTACCAAAAAAAAAATGAAGCACGGAGGGATGTGACACCGGTAACAGAAATATATCACGTGAAATTTCGGTGAAATGAATTGTTACTGCAATCTTTAGTTTTCAAATTATCCGAGATAAAATTATTTATAAAATAAAAAGATTTTAATTTCTTTATCGAGTTATTCATACTAGACGATATGGATTATATATCATTGATTTTTATTATTTTATTTTTTTTTTTACTTCTTTATTTATTTGATTATTATAATATGTATTGGAATAAATATTTTTCATAATTTCTATTTAAATTAATTGTATTCTAAATTTCTAGGTAAAATAATTATATCTGCAAAACTTGAATCATTTACAACAAAGATAGATTCTAGAAGTATTCTTGGCTTGGTAAGTCTAAATTGACAGTCATTGATGAGTTACAGATCATCAAGATTAATACATTTTTTTTCAGTTAAAGGATATAATGATTATGTAGAGCAAGTTAGTATGTACCAAATGAGATTTTTTAAAAGTAAAAACTTTGACGTGTGTTTAAAATCTGACGGTCACTTATAATATCTATCGCTTCATAAACAACATATGAATTGGGTCCTTTTTTTAATTTCATCGTATCCGATAATCTATAGCAAATAACAAGAATCCTTTTTAAGATTTCAAAAATATACCTCTAAGGTTGCCGGGCAAAACCCCGAGGTTTCGACAGGCATCGAAATCGAAACCCATCGAAACGTTTTGCCAAATTTTTTTATTAAAGGCAAAATTGCGAAAGTTTCGACGGGTGTCAAACGTTTCGACGGGGGAAAATGTTTCGACGATGGCTATCGGTGTTAACGGATCAGCCTGTTGTGAGTAGTCAGTTCATCAAAAGAAGTTTTAGCGGTTTCTTTTGACGGAATCCACCAATAGGAAGATGAAGAATCGATTTTGGTGTTACTATGAAATATATAACAAAATTTTCAACTCTCAATATAAAGTTTTTAGACCATACCAAAATTTGTTTAACAAATGACGGAGTCATAACTATACGTATAAAAATTTTTCGTAAGTATACCTACGAAGCATAGCTTCTATTAAATGATATTCCTCTTGATGAACAACCATTTCACCTAATCCATGATTCATGTTAATAAAATTACTCGCTTTCTCATTTGTAGTACATATGTGAGAATTTTTAATCTTTAAGGAATATTTTGTATTATAAATATTGTTTATAAGGATTATTTTTAATTTTATTTATTTTTTTTTTAAAAATAAAATAAAAATGACACTCATATTTTTATATTGCGGCTAACCCCCCCCCCCCCCCCCCCCCCCCCCCCCACCCCCCCCCCACACCACCCCCCCCCCCCCCGCACCCCCCCACCCCCCCCCACTCATACTTCTCTCAACATCA
>CAJVPP010002782.1:0-13537 GCA_910592005.1 Funneliformis mosseae
TTTGTAGTCTATTTTATTAAGAACTTGTTTGTGTTATATTTTTTAATAGTTTATTTTATTAAGGTTTTTTATTTTATATTACATTTTCTAATAGTTAGCTATTATAATTAATAAAACTAATTAATTAGACATGTTAGTTAACTTAATTGTGTTACATTTTTTAATAGCATTTTGAGTTACTTTAATTAGAATTTTGTTCTGAACTTAATAACGGTTTACCATTTTCTAGTTATAATACATTTTAATCATCATAATATATTTTGATTTTAATTTCAATCATGACCTTTAAGTTAAAATAATTTAACTTTTAGATTTTACCTTTTTTCTCTAAATAGCATAAGAATTTTTAGCTTTATAGATTTAAATTTACAAATTACCTTGAATGAAATTAAATAAATATTATAGCATTTTTTGTATATTATTATTCTTGTTATCTTATCTATAATTTTACCATCAGCTATAATAATTTTAACTTTATTTTCAAATACAAAGAAATAATAATATCAGTATAAGATTTTTTTTTAGACATATTCTTATAATCTCATCATACCTATAAATTAAGCTCTATGCAAAATTCTCAATTGTATTGTTAAAATAATCTTATTATATAGTTCATTTAATATCACTAAAAAAAAATAGGTCTAGAAAGATTAAGCTTCAAAATTCATTTGGTGACTTGATTTTTATCAAACTTAGATATTTCATCAAATAAAATATTCTTATAAAGATATCATCATCTATATTAAGTGATAATTTTAAATTTTGATTGTTATCATTGGTAACAATTTGTTTATCACATGCAAATTTTGATTTTTTATAATTATTAGATTCATACAGTAGATTTTTCTTCTTATTGCATTGTCTTATCCTATTACTAATACTTTTCTTATGTATATCATCCAAAAAAGTGACCATTTTCCTATTCTCTGATGACTTCTAATCTCTCAAATAAGATGGCGAAAAAGTGGCCTTATTATATTGATTCGTAATGAAACTAGGCATATTGACACTATTTCGAAATTATCTTTGGTTGGCTGTTTGCTTTCCTCATCTCCATCACTTAGTTTCACTAGTTCAGCCTTCAGTTCAGCAATTTCATCATCACCTAATCATTCTTGGCTGAAGAATCTGTCTTGTTTTTCTCTAACTCCTCAATTCTGGCCTTGAGTTTAGCATTTTCAATATCACATTTCTTACGCTCTTCCACAGCCTGTCTTAGAATTAGCTAAGAACTTGCCATTTAATTCTCTCAATGAACCAAATGCTTGACAATAATTTTTTATATAAGATGGAATAATTCAAAATTTCGTTAGCATAGATAAAAAAATGAGATAATATTCTTATTGGAATTACTGATTTATTGATGTAAAAATAAATCACAAGATTCGGTAATATATAAATTTGTTTTACAAAATGAAATAGCGTCTCTATACTATGCCTGCCGGTGTTTTGTTTATCTAAGCTATCTATATACTAATAACATTAACTCTGATCTGATTTCATTTGTCTCCAACATCTGATATTCTGGGTAAAATAAAATGGTCGTCAGTTATGCATAAAACATACCAGAGTCAGAAATAAATTAACAGTACTGACCTTAGTAAAACTTACAAAAATTTATAATAGGTCCTCGAAATTACAGTAGCTTTGCAAGCTCTGAGTCATTTCCTTGCAAATGCGAAATAATATCCATCTTTCAGATGTCTCGATACTTTTGTTCTATCACTAACCTTCACGTCACGTGTTTATTTTATAATACAGTTTTAATTGTTTAAAATTATAAACCTGATACTGATCGTCATCGCAGATCGGCACACAATATCACATCATTAGATTTTATGGTTAGGCCAGGTTTAGGGATCATGATAATGCGGGCCAAAATCACGTGATCGATGAATTTTCTGGGTAGTTATTTTTGTCCGAAGCATAGCGGATACAAATGCAATGTCGTTCTGTCCTGCAGTTGATGTCATGTCACGCGTGTTTCACAAAATTTGAACACTAAAAAAATTTGATAAATTATGATTTTATTATAAATCTTATCTGGAATAATGAATGCTTCGGACTAGAACGGTTACCGTTCCCTAGTACTATAAAACAAATCCGTGAATTTTGGGAAAACTGAGGCCCGACTTATTATGTTTCACTAATTATAATTTTATAAAATCTAATGAATATTTATTAATATTTGCTATATTGCGATTTTTTTTAAATCATATTTATAATAATTTAGATGCATTAGATTTTTTTTTTTTTTTATTTAAAAATATTATCACAAATAACAAAAAACAACCGGATGGTTTAAAAATATTAAAATGATTTGGAAGATAATATATTAATTCTTTCTTTTTCTTAAAGCTTCGAAATAATTCATACTTAAAAAGGAAAAAGAATGATTATTTGATATTTTTATTTGAATGATATTGTTCTTTTTATTATTTACGCTTTACGTAATTTTTGTTTTTTTTTACAAGCCTAAGCCTTTTTTTTTTTCTATTGGCCTTGAGTTACGATACATCGGCCGGTCAAAGGGACGATTAAATAAAGACAATAAAGGTGTAATACAATCGATTAATCTTATTTGTAATGAAAGGCTGCCATGTGTTATAAAATTTTCTTGTGGAAACAAAGGTTTTCTTCGATCCTTTGATTATATGAACGAATTAACATGCTTGTGGTTTGAGATTTTAATTTATGTGATTCACGTAATATATTAAAGTATTACCCTATTAAGTAATTGATAACTTTCATTGTATCCAAAAACGGAGAATAAATTACGCAGTGACTGGTTATTTATAAAAACAACGACAATTTGGCGTTTATTGAATGTCACAACCGTTTACAAATGGGAATGATTGTTCCGATAAACAGAAAGTTCATACTTATGCTTATCCCCCCCCCCTTGTTTTAAACTCTATAATTTAAATTCTGACGAATATGAAAAAAAAAAAAAAAAATGAAACCTTTTTCTCCTTATTTCTATTTTCGTATTTCATGATACAATACAAAGGGTCACAAATAAACGGCAAATAAAGAGGACGGGTTCCCAAAAAGATGTAAATTAATTATATAATCTTTTGAAACACGTAAATTATCTTTATTTTGAAACTTGACTATAAGTGGAAATAATAATAATTTCATTTTTAATATTATGTAAAAAGAACAAAGTGGAAGGTGTCAAAATTATATAAATACGAGATGAATTCCTTGATGTTTGAAAGTCTTCAGCTTACTTTTACACGAGTATTCCCTCTCCTAAAAAAAAAAAAAAAAAAAAAATAAAATAAATTTTGATAATTTATTTTATCTCTCATTAAAAAAAAAAATAAAAATAAATTTTGATAATTTATTTTTATTCCTTTAAATCCTTTAAATTTCGATAATTTAATTTATTTTTGTCACTTCTCTCATTTCAAGAAACGAAAAAATAAATTTTGATAATTTATTTTAATTTATTTTATCTTTTCTTCTTTCAACAAAATATCTTATCCTCTCCTCCTATTGTAAAAAAAAAAAAATAATGCCTGAAATCCAATCCGCCATTGCTGCAACGCCTGATGCATTAAATGGGGCAGTTGAAATCGTGAATTCAGTGGTAACGATTGGCGATGCGTTAAATATAGCAAAAGGAACCTTACAATGCATCGGTACCGCGGCGGATGCAATTACCCCTTTTATTCCATTGATAGGTGCAGCGACTACGATTATTAGCGATATTATCATCATTTACCAACAAGCAGCATACAATAAAAAGATTGTTAGCGCTTTATATGATAGAACGAGATATGCAGAACTCGCCATTGAAACTTTGCAACGACGTAAGAAATTACATGAAAAAGATTTTAGAAGTCAAGAATGGTATGATGCATTTAATCGTTTCGTTGACGTTTTAAAGGAAATTAGAACTTTTGCCAAAGAAGTTTCATGTCTTCGTGGATATAAAAAGTATTTTAAAAGTTTTACCGTTAAAGAGCGATTTGAAGCTCTCACCAATTCTTATGACGTCGTTATGAAAGATTTAAACTTTACTATGGCTGTTGCAAACGAAGAACAAAGACGATATGATAACGAATGTTTAATGGATGATGTTTCTGAAATGAGCAAAGTAAGTCTTTTTTTTTTTTTTTTTTTTTTAGAAAATTAACATTTTTCTTCTTGCTTGAAAGGATTTTATTTTATTTACTATTTTCCTTTTTGCAGTTTCTTCAAACAATCGAAGGTGGTATCGTGACCAATGACAATAAGCTTAATATTGTTCTTGAAGAGTTAAGACTTATGAAAATCAGCATAGACAGCGGGAAAGGACCGATTGCAATGGCCAAACAAATAGAGGAAAATGAGATAACGGATCCTTATATCAATGAACCAACTGATTATCGTGGTAGCAACAGACATATTATAAGAAGGCAGTATAAGACAACCATAGAAGTAGCATGCAAACCTTTCGAATTAAATAAGGATGATAAAGAAGAATATAAGAAAAAACAAGGTCAACTCGCCATTTTATCCAAATTATCCGAATGCACAAATATTCTTAAATTCTATGGGCTAGCGAATTTAAATGGGCAGAATCACATGATATTAGAGTGGGCTCACTATGGTAACTTGAGAGAGGTATATGAAGACTATGATATACCTTGGATGAGGAAATTACATATTGCGACCGATATATGTCGAGCCATCACTTTCTTGCAATCTGTGGATATTTTTCATCACGATTTGCGATGCGAGAACGTCATGTTGACAAGGAATTTAGAACCGAAACTTACAAACTTTGAATATGCTCGTTCCAAAAATGCTTCAACCTCTTCAATTGGTGATTTAATGAAAATAGTTCATTGGTTAGCTCCTGAAAAAATGCGCGACAGAAGTACACGATACAATATTAAATGCGAAATTTTCAGGTATAATATTTAAATAATATGAAAGTTTTAGAAAAGGTTTAAAGAGTGTTTTTAACTAACATGTTTCTCTCTTGACTTTTAACTTATAGCTTTGGGATGTTACTTTGGGAATTAACTTTTGAAAAAACTCCATATCAAGGATGGGAAGTGGAAAGAGTGGAAACCCACGTAAAAGCAGGAAAGAGAGAAAAAATTACATTTGGACCTGTTGCTGATGACCGGGAATTAGAAATTCAAAAAGTATTAGAAGAAGTTATAACAGGAGGTATGTATTGGTTTGATACGTATTTGCTGATTTATTACGAATTTAGACAGGTTATTAATTATCATTTTTTTTTTTTTCCTTTGTAAATTATAAAGCATGGAAAGCAAATCCTGAAGAAAGAATTTCGCTTGTTAAACTATTTAATACACTTGAAAAATTACAATCCGAAAATAAAAATTTAATGGAACAAGGTTGTAATTCAAATTTACTTCCACAAAAATCATTGGATTTGGATGGGTCAAGCACACCTCCACCACCACCAGATAGTGACGCGGATGCGGAATTACCCGAATTCGAGGATTTCTCGCTTGATTGTGGAATAATAACAGTAATTTCATTTGAAGAAGGGGTAAAAGCACATAAGGATGGCAAATATGATAAAGCTTGGGAATGTTTCGAATATCATGCAGATAATGGAAATGCAAATGCAAAATATTGGATGGCTTACTATTTATGGGAAGGAAAGTTTGTAGAAAAAAATTGTGAAGAAGCTGCAAAATTATTTAAGGAGGCTGCTGATCAAGGCATTCCTGATGCACAACTTCGCTACGCATTCACATTTCAAACTAAGCTAGGTAAGAAAAAGTATCGAGAAGAATTCATTAAATATTTAACTTTGGCGGCTGATGGAGGAAATCAATCCGCTCAATATAATTTGGGGGATGTTTACTTTAATAAAAAATTAATGATGGGTGATAAGCAAAAAGGAATTTATTATTTAAAATTAGCTGCCTTGCAAAATCATCCAAATGCAATTAAAATGTTGGAAAAACATAATATAAGTTTTGCCGATGGACCAAAATTAGAACATTAGATATATGATTACATTTTTTCATAGTTGTACATTTTTTAAAAAATTATAAATAAAAGTAATAAAAAGAACAAAATTTTAATATATAACAATATCTGTGTTCTGAACAATGAATAGGTTATGATTTATGCGCCCTCCCTAACTTTCAGCCATTTTGTGTGTATATTTATTTTAAATACCCCTTGCAATTTTAATCTCATCTTTTGGAAAAAAAAAAAATATCTAGGAGTATAATATTACTTGTGTACACCGATCATCACCTCATACAAGATAGGACCCCTACATATTCTTTCGGACAAAAGACTAAAATATTTAATTACTGACTGACAATGCAAATCTGTTTTTTTTTAATTAAAAAAAAAAGATGAAATTTGATTGGTCTAAATATATATGATGATTTAATCTTTTTAACGTACGTTTCACTTTATACGACAAAAAGCACGTGAATTGAATTGCGATAATTGCTTTATAAATTAATCACGAAATTTATATTAGATAATGTGATTATTAAACATGAGGATCGTCAGAGACATTAAAAGATTTTTAAATAACGCTTTCTCTTTTATTACAACGAAAGTTTAAGTACCGCGAACCTAGTTTCATGAACATATGGCATTACGGAAACACGTATTTCTCGTTTCTAGGTATCGTTTATCACGTGATAAAGCTTTAACAAAGAAATCACAGAACTACAAAAACTACTATTAATGAATTATTGTAGTTAGAAGTTACATCTATCTCCCGAAGAACTATTCCATTTAATAATATTTATGTCAAGTTTGCAATACCATCAATTTTTTTTTTTTTTTGCAAATTGCAAATTGTTAAATCCAAAATCGCGACTATTTACGCGTGACATTAAATCTGCAAAAAAATCTCTTGTATATTTGATTTTGTTTTTCATTCTTTGCATTTACTTTTTTGATTGTAACAAGAGCAAAAGATTGTCTTTTAATTATGCCTTATAAACGAATTAAAATTACCAGAGTAACGCAAAAAAGTTTAATCTATAATAACGGTCAATCAAACGGTTGACTAACAGGCCGTCCAGGGATTGGTAATTTGGCATACCAGAATTAAATCAAAGAACGATGTACGCATTTTAAATTTAATAAATATATGATTTCTAAAATCAACCTCCTATTAAATTCGCACAAATAATTAAACATTTTTAACGATATTTGATGAAGAAACATGAATGTACTGTATAAGGTTAAAAACTAACGCATCTTTTTAAGGTAATTGGAAATCATTTTGATAATTAAAGACTAATTTTTTGAAGAACAGGTGTTTATTAGGAAAAAGTTCTTGTGTAAAATAATAGTAACAATAATTACGACCTGAATATTAATACGAATATTTTTTTTTTTAATGTAAATCATATCGATATAATCATACAAAGAACTGAATACATATAAATCTAAAATGACAACAAATAATATTTTCATTCATATATATTTATATTATGTTTTTTCAAAATTTCTACTGCTTTAGACTGACCAAACAAACAAGCTTGTCTTAAATATTTAATACCTTTTTGTGTATCCTTTTCAAAATTAAGTTTACCTGAAAAATATACATCGCCAAGGTTATAAAGAGCGGTAGCATTATTATTATCAGCTGCCATTTTTAAATATTCCATGAACTTTCTACTATCAATATTTTGATTTTCTTTATCAATTAAACAAAATGCATATCGTAATTGAGCATCAGCATTACCCGCATCCGCCGCCTCCTTAAATAATTCCATGGCACGTTTCTTGTTTTTTTCTACATGCCTGCCTTCCAGATAATAATACCCGCACCAATATTTTGCCAATATATCTCCTACTTCGGCGTTCCCTTTGAAACATCCCCAAGCCTTTTCATATTCATGTGCTTTGTGAGCTTGTAAACCTTCTTTGACCGTAAGTAATGGTGTAACTGGTGTAGAAATAGAAAAATTATCATCAGGGATACTTAAGTCTTGTTGGTCATCATCTTCACAACGTACTATCGGAGAAATTATATTTAATATATATTTCTGAAATAATTCATTCATCATATTGAAGAGAAGTTGAATTCCTGGACGTAATGATGGTTCTTGTTGCCAAGCGAGCTTAATAATTTCACCATATCCAACTTGAAGTGGATTTTGGGTTAATCCAAATTCCAATGTTTCCCTACCACCTTTGGAAACATATTTTTGAATGTCCACCATAGTCATTTTTTCGTATGGTATTTTTTCAAAGGCAAGTTCCCAAAGGAGCATTCCAAAACTGAAAATTTCACATTGAATAGTATATCTAGCTTCTTGTTTTTTATTAGAACTTTTCGGATCACGATCATAACTGTTTAACTTTTCTGGTGCTAACCAATGTATTATAGCATTCATATCATCGATCTGACTGGTAACTTCGTTAATTTCACGAGCAAATTTGAAATTACAAAGTTTGGGTTGCATTTTCTCAGTCATTAACACGTTTTCGCATCGAATATCATGGTGCAAAATTTCCACTGTAGATTTAAATGTGTAATTAAGGTTAATTTTGAGCGTACATTATGAAAACTTTTTGATTAAAAATCATCACCTGCATGTAAAAAGGCTAATCCACGACAGATATCTCTTACAATAGTAATCTTTTCCTCCCATCCAAGACTAAAATTCTGATAAACTTCTTTTAAAGTTCCTAGTTCCGCCCATTCAAAAACCATTACATAATTTTTTTCAGATAATTCTGATACTCCATGAAATTTAATAATATATGGACAAGCGTGTAACTTTCCCAAAATAGCAAGATGTTTCTGAATTTTTTGCATATTATTCGTAGCAATCGGTTTGCAAGCAACATCCAATGCGGTAAAACTTTTTTTTAGAACTGTTACTCTGTTGCCTTTACGTAGAACGACGTCTTGCGCATCACGAATTTCTGAAGGTTTGATTCTTTTAGCTTCTACTTGTAAAGAATTTTGTCCATTTACTTGTTTGCTGAATGAAGAGATGGAATCAATTTCTTCATTGAGCGAACCGAAACTAAGTGATATATGTCCATCTTTAAATCCTAAAAGCTGTTTGTTTTGTTCTAAAATTTTGTCATTTTGTTGTTGAATATTTTCAACTATAATCTTAATTTCGTTATTTTCGTTAAGGATATGAGTAGTAGTTTCCTTGATTTCATCGGTTTTATTTTCAATAGATGTAACACCGCCTTCAATATCATCCAAAAACTTTATGTAATTTAAAGAACATGGATTAATTTAACTATTAAATTATTTTTTAAAAAAGTCTTTGCAAATACAATAATATTACATACCTTTTTCATTGCAACAATATCATTTTGTAAAATTGTAAAGTCCTTATCCATTTGTTCTTTTGTGGCAATAGAAATTGCCAAATTCAAAATATCGGAACATTCATTAAATTCTCCGATAACCTTTTCAAATTTATCTTTAATATCCCCGCTTGTGAAAAATTTTTTAAATTTCGATAAATTAGAAATTTCAACACAAAATTTCTTAATTTGTTTTAAACAATTTACAAATTTTTGAAAAGAGTCATAATAACTTTGTTTACGAAAGTTTTCAAGATTATCTTCCGATTGTCTCATTAATGCTTTAATGGCAGTTTCGGCGGCTTCAACTCGGTTAACTAATATACCGCAAGTTCTTTTATTATATTGAACATTTTCATATACTTCTACTATTTCTTTTACCAAACCTGATACAATAGATACAAAAGGTAGGTAAGGACCAACAGCATCTGCAAGGTTCCCCATAACTTTAATGGTCTCTTTGGCTAATTCGCCAGTAAAACGTCTTTCTCCTGCAAATTGACCCACTTCATGTATTATTTCAGCACTTGAAGCAATTACTACCGACGCTCCTCCAATGTTTTTTGACATCGACATCTTTGAATTACTAAAAAAAAATCCGAATTCCTAATGTTACAAAACTTTAATTTTTATTGACCAAAAATTTATCTTACCGCAGTATTGATGATTCTTTTTTTTTTTTAAAAAAAAAAAAAAAAGTTGAAAAATTTTTTTGCCTTTTTTATAATTTTCAAATATGCAAGCGATTCCGTAAACTCCGAGCTCAATATATTGTAAAATTTATTGTTATAGAAATGATCTTATGGCCGGAGTTTTCAAACCAAAGTTATTTCCATATGGAATTCCTAGAATTTTTGGCAGGCATTTCTGTTTCACAAAAATTAATCATGTCATACAATTTCTTATAACTTTTCCGTGTTTGGTAAAAAGGATCTAACGTTGGATTATTTTCGGAATTGTATTTGAATAAAAATAAAACTTATTATAAAATTAAAATTGTTTGTTTAATCTTAATTTATCTTTTAAGAATTATTTTTTATTATTTAAACAATTTACTAAATTTGATTATAATAACTATTTAAATAAAAACTTATATAATAAAAAATGTTCGTGTAACTGCCAACTTTATAAATAATAAATTGTTTACAATTTCATGATAAATGTTACCTTTGATAATTCAAGATTAAAAAGATGTTTTTACGTCTATTTGTACGTGAAAGGTAAATTGCAAGGCAATAGGTTAACGACTAATTTACAAATTAATAATTTATATATAAAATTATATTATATTTTTATTAAAATATAATAAAGTTAATCAAAAAAAAATCAATATATAATTATAAAAGTAATTTTAATTAAACTAAAAACTTTAAATTAATTATTAATAATTAAATAAAAATTATTAAATAGCATTTATTAAACTAATTTTTAAATTTATAATTATTTTAAGAAATAATTTATTTATCTCATGTGTGTAATGTATCACTTCCTTTTGTTACCTATATTACATTCCCTCACTTTTTTATTTTTTTTCATATATATTATATATTCTGAAGATTGAGAAATTTTTTTATTAAAAAAATCTATTCTTTACACTCATATTAAATATCACATGTTTTAATTTTATCTGATTTTATCTAGAAGTAATATATTATATATACAATAAAAAAATTTACTCTTATTTTAATATTATAAGTTTTTATATATTATATTTAATAAAATATAATAATATATATTTATAATCTTATATAATAAAAAAATATTTGTATAATTATTAATATTAGAATATTATATAAATAATTTAAATCTTTTTTTTAATAAAAATTTTTTAATATCTAAAATTAAATAAATAAATTTGTATTATATTAATATTAATATAATAATTAAAATATAACTAATTTTAGTTCTAACAAAGTATATTTGATAGAAAATGATAATTATTTTTTTATCATTATTTTTATTAAAATTAGATATAGTAGGACAAAAATTTATTATATATAATAAATGTACTGATCAATAAACTATATATTATATTAAAAATAAACTTAAATTTAGAATAAATAAATAAGTTATATTACATTAACCAATAAATTTCTTAAAAAATAAAATATTCTCAATAGTATATTT
The DNA here is from genome assembly GCA_910592005.1 of Funneliformis mosseae. NCBI lineage: Eukaryota > Fungi > Glomeromycota > Glomeromycetes > Glomerales > Glomeraceae > Funneliformis > Funneliformis mosseae. Next base: position 11,419 of record CAJVPP010002782.1, read on the forward strand.
TGCTAGTCTGTGATCAAATGTGATCAAAATTATCTGAATATAAAAAGAAAGATGCATTTAAAATTAATAAAATATTTAGTAAACTAATAAAATTAATATTTCAAATTAAAGAAATTTAAAACATAAAAAAAGTAAAAAAAGAATTACAATATTTTGAAAATCTTTACCATTTTTTTAGTTTATTATCAGATAATAGTAGAAATATAATATATTTATAAAATATTAAGAGATATAAATTTATAATATATAAAATAATAAATTATTTGATTATATAGTCTAATGCAAAAAGTTTGATATATCAATATGTTCATAGCAAAAAAATAAAATTTTAAATTTAATATAAACATTTAAATATTTTTATTTATTACATGGGATATTTATTATTAAAATTGAGTTACAAATATAGTAAATTATATAATCTGTAATGTGATTTTAATAGCTTATCTCCCATATAAGTTTTAAGGAATATTTTAATGTAAATTTTATTAAAATATAAAATTTCTATAAAAAATTTTATTAATTGTTAATTTCCTTAATTTCAGAATCCTCATAATCACTTTCAGCCAGTGTTGGCATATGACCTTATCATTTAGCTTAAAATATGACCTTTTGTCATTTGGTCATATGACTGATGGTCATTTTGTCATTTGTCATAAAATTACGTCGCATGTCATATGATTTACATGACCGTTAATCATATGACAAGACCTAAGTTTTATTGCAAAAATTGCAATATTATTTTACTAAAAATTAGTGATAGTTTAATTTTAACCTAAACACTTGATAATTAAGAGGTTAAAACTTTAAATTACTATAAAAAACTCTAATACTTTAGTAAATTTAACGTTTTTAACATCAGAGATGACGTTCCGAACATTGGAGACGTTAAAATATTGCAAAATTGCAATAAATTTGACGTTCCAAACGTCAAAAGTGTCAAATGTTGTAAAATTGCAATAAAATTTAACGTTTCAAATGTTGGAGGCGTCAAATGTTGCAAAATTGCAATAAAATTTGACGTTCTGAATGTTGGAAGCGTCAAATGTTGCAAAATTGCAATAAAATTTGACGTTCTAAATATCGGAGGCGTCAAATATTGCAAAATTGCAATAAAATTTGACATTCTGAATGTCGAAGACGTCAAATATTATAAAATTGCAATAAAATTTGACGTTCTGAACGTTGAAGGCGTCAAATATTGCAAAATTGTAATAAATTTGACGTTCTAAACGTCATAAGCATCAAATATTGCAAAATTGCAATAAAATTTGACATTCCGAACGTCAGAGGCATCAAATATTGCAAAATTGCAATAAAATTTGACGTTCTAAACGTCAGAGGCGTCAAATATTGCAAAATTGCAATAAAATTTGACGTTCTGAACATTGGAGGCGTCAAATATTGCAAAATTGCAATAAATTTGACGTTCCAAATGTTGGAGGCGTCAAATATTGCAAAATTGCAATAAAATTTGACGTTCTGAACATCAGAGGCGTCAAATATTGCAAAATTGCAATAAATTTGACGTTCCAAATGTTAAAGGCGTCAAATATTGCAAAATTGCAATAAAATTTGACGTTCTGAACGTCAGAGGCGTCAAATATTGCAAAATTGCAATAAAATTTGACGTCCTGAACGTCAAAGACGTCAAATATTGCAAAATTGCAATAAAATTTGACGTTCTAAATGTCAGAGACGTCAAAATATTGCAAAATTACAATAAATTTAACGTTCCAAATGTCAGAAGCGTCAAATGTTGCAAAATTGCAATAAAATTTGACATTCTGAATGTTGGAAGTGTCGAAATATTGCAATTTTGCAATAAATTTGATGTTCCAGACATTAAGGCATCAAAATATTACAATTTTGCAATAAATTCAACATTCTGAATGTCAGAGACATCAAAATATTGCAATTTGCAATATTTTGACGTTTCTGATATCCAGAACATTAAAACTATCAATAAATTTAATGTCTCAAAGTTGGAGGCGACAATTTTGTAATAAATTGAATGTTCCGTACGTCAGAGGCGTTAATTTTTGCATTTTTGCAAAGTTGTGTGACTGGCCAATTCAACCGATTGGCAGGTCATCATTTCATATTATTTTTCTAATTAACC
>CAJVPP010002783.1:0-13536 GCA_910592005.1 Funneliformis mosseae
AAAAAAATAAAAAAAAAAAAAAAAAAAAAAAAAAAAAAAAAAAAAAAAAAAAAAAAAAAAAAAAAAAAAAAAAAAAACAAAGAAAAAAGACAAAGGCGCGCGCTACCTCATTACTTGCGGGATTTCCGTGATACCATTAGACAAAGATTTGCATAAACAAAGACTTTAAACATACGAATGAATGTGCGTTTTTATTGATGGGCTAGTTACAAATGAGGAAGTGCAATGGAAGGAGCCCCAAGGATATATCTTTCCTTCCGAAATATATTTTACGTGTCACGCGCGAGACATTTAAATTTTTTATTATATTCTTTTCTAATAATCGAAACAAACACCCAATATTATGATAAGGGGGTGCCCCCTTTTTTTTAAAAAAAAAAAGAGTAAAAAAAAAATTAGAATAATCATTACTCAAAAGTATTTATTATTTAACCTCCATATAAAGACAAAGTATTACAATCGGTTATTGTTCTACGGGATTACGAAAGCACATTTTGCTAACGAACGAAAAACGAGCGACGAACGTTGTTGCTATTATCAAAACAATATCATTACCAAGAAATGAATTTACATCATGAGGTAATGGTTTTTTTTTTTAAAACAAGATAAAAAAAATTTTTTGAGGCTTAATATTTGTCATGTAAATAGATTTTGTAATCTTGCTTACCATCATAAAGACATGATGTTATTATACCTTTCAAAAGGGGTGGGAATGGCTTTTTTTTTTTTTTTTTTCTTTTTTAGATGGTGGGGAGCGAATATGAGTAAAGGAAAAAAACGAGTTTTCCTATTTTTTTTTTTTAATTCTTTAGAAGAAAATAAAAATTAAAAATTTGTTAGGAAATAGGAAAAAGAGAGAGAGAGAGAGAGAAAATTCTTATCAATCTGCCATCTTGTTCGAAATATCCGCAGCAATACTTTTTGTTGGTGACAAATGAGAATGGCTGACGTAATTGACGTAGCGAAGTCTTCCTTTTTTTTTGCGGAGATGTTCGGGCTATTACATTGACATAAAGAGATAAGCTCCGAATTTGTTACAATTTCTTTTTTTTTCTCAAAGTCGCAAAAAGTCGCACAAAGAATTTCCCGGTGGAACAGTTTAAACCTTGATCGCCAGGTAGTAGTAGTAAGCATTGTGAAACCGTGACAAAAAAGACGCGAATTCAATTGATTTCCAATACAGTATTATATTACTCAATCTAGTTTAATTAATGATAAACTCCGGCATAATTCCGCCTAGATTGGTTAGATCCAAAAGGTAATTGGGTCAATTAAATCATGACGTACGTACATGTAATTTTTTTTTTCGCGTTTTGTCAAAAAAAAAAAAAAAAAAGCCATTTTTTTTCAATTTTTTTTTTTTTGACCATTGAAACCTAATCAACAGATCACCAGGAACGAATCACGAAAAATTTCAAGTCACATAAGTACAAAAATAATTACACGAATCAATTCCATATGATAAGGAATCGTGGTGATAATATTAAGGTTTAGGTGGATTGTACGAGTACAATATTTATATATATGGTCTAAATGCTCTCTTTTGCCCTCACTTCCCGAACATGCGGACCCTGGGTTCGTGAAATTTAGGGTTCAAAATATGGGGGATTAATCTACCAAGACATGTCACCAACTAATACACGAATATGTGATATTAACTTTCGCGATTGGTGGTTGGGCTGACCATATTTGTGTCGGATTATCTGTTGAATGGTAAAATTAATTCCATTTTTGAATATACTATCATGTTATGAATTGTATAAATTAATAAAATAAATAAAGTTCATTGTGAATCCCATCATTTTTTTTTATTAGATGTAATAGGTCACAAGAACTATTTGTTAGATTGTGCTCTCAATCATTTATCAAAAGGCGTTTACGGATGTTTCCTCTTTTGAACCATGAAAAAATATTTGGACAATTATTGTTTTCTTTGCATCCGTTTGTATTGTGTTTCCTTTTGTATTGTGTTTCTCATTTACAATTGAATGAAGTGTGATGTAATCGATTGTAATAGATTTGTTAATGTAAAAAAAAAAAAAAATTTCTTTTCGGTAAACGAGCATGTTGTACGTTAAATCTTCTTTGGTCGATCAATCACTTATTAGCTCTTTTTTTTTTTTTTTCGCAAAATCTAATGATACAAACATTAATTTTGGAAGTCCATTAGTATTATCTTGGATTAGCAAATCATTGATTATGTCATTACATGAGTGGTAATTATTCTTCACAATCACCCTTTTTTTTTTTTGAGAAAAAAAAAATTTTTTTTTCTTTTTTTGGCGTTTTTTTTTTTCTTTCTTTTTTTTTTTTGAAGGTCTAGCCGCGAGTACCTAAATTTATTATCTGATAAATCGCGTTCTTTTATATCTTTTAGAATATTCGAGTTTATATGCTGACCGCGCCGTTTTAAGAAAAAAAAAAAACAAAAAAAAAAAAATAAAATAAAAAAAAACAGGTATGAAGTACAGTGTACCGAACGTTTTAATTAGGATAAAAAAAAAAATATCTATATATATAAAAAAATAATGATTTTCATTCATTTGACAGTATTTATGTTTTCGATACTGTAAATTATGATTATCATAAATAAATTAATTATCCTCACAACTCGGTACCTCGATACATACATACAGTTGTCTTTGTTTTCCCCTCCCCCAAATGTCCAAATAAAACAACTCAAAAAAAAAAAAAATTTTTTTCCAAAAAAAAAAAAATATATATATATATACAACTAGCTTTTTTCCGCTTCGCCACAATATGTGTTGTACACATGTCTCATTTGGAAGTTCGGAAATCTTTCTTTTGCAAGTTATGCAAACTTTCTTATTAAAAACTCTCACCTTCAAACAAGTTACCAAACTGGTTAATCGGGAAATGGGGTTAGAAGGGCGGAGGTTATTAACGTATTGGGGTTTTCGAAAAAACCCCTCCCTATCCAAACCCCTCCCACCCCCCTACTTATTTAGCTATTTACATCACAATTTAATATTTAGTGCATCTGCCTAATATATTTTGTTTTCCCTCCGAAAGTTGCAATCACGTGTTATGTCTTTCATGACGACAGAAAATTATAATAAAACGCAAAACAAATGCTTAACCCACACAACCTTCTTCGCCATATCGCTTTGTATTTTACCGTCTCACCAAAGAAAATCGCTAAATAATCGCCTGTGGCTCTGAGTTGGCCAAAGTTGTCGGAAGGCGGATAGAAACATCGTATTCTTTAATTTTAGCGAAAAGTTAAATAACCGTCTTTCTTGACAAAGTCGGTCTTGAATATGCCTAAAGGTGGTGGCTTTTCAAACTATTTTCTTTAAATAGACAACAACCTTTCCTTTTACAAACGTTTCTTCAAAAAATTTATAGAATAACACACACACTTTTAAGTCATTTTTTTGAAAAATGGCAAATGTAGTTAAAAAAATCGATAGCACGACCTTCACTCGTTCTAAAAGACTTCGTTCAAAGTCTACTAATGAAATTTCATCGAATAACAGTGGCGATTGGCTAAAAGTTGTTCTTAACGATGTTGAAGAAGATCCGAGACCTGAAGCATGGAATTACTTTTTTCAAGACTCAACTCAAACGCGACAGAATTCGGAAATGACATTTCCGACCCCCTATATATTCAAGACTGTCAACCCGGCTCAGAACGAGTCAAGCAATTCACATAGAAGACAAGGAACATTCGCATCAAATTTTTCATCCTTTTCTACAAACCTGCTTTCTGAAGATTTAGTAAGTAAAGTCGTAGAAGTTCTAGGCATCGTATTGGATGATTTTAAATATGATATTTGGAATGAAATTACAAAAAATCATTCAGGTAAGATTTTTTTTTTTATAAAAAAAAAAAAAAAAAATAATTTAATTATTTTTGGTGTTAAAGGTGGTAGGAATTTAATGGGTTTGGGCGAGCGTTTCAAAAAGAAAAAAAAAAAAAAAAAAAAAATTATTACGACAAATTTTTCGGAAAAATTTTATTGTTTATGGTTACTTATTTATTGGATGAAATTAGAAATAAATACCAAATTTGGTACTGGTACCTATTAATTTCGATCCTTTTTACATATTTTTCAGATCTTCCCGGTTTGGAACGATTGGATCCTTTCATTCTCTCATGCCTTCGTCGCGATTATAATAAATTTGTCAATGATCCTTCGTCCTCACAACTGGCCAATTCTCTTCCTACTATTAATGACGACGATCAAATTCGAGGTCTTATCGCTGCAGTTTCTTCAATCCCCACAATTCCACCAATTTCTCCCATGATGTCAACTTTTACTGTGGTAGATTTATTCAGAAACATATTAAATTTCTACTGTCAAAAGACATCTTTTGTCACCGTAATCCAAATGTTGTTTGACGCTATAGCTTTGGATTTTATGCGGGAGGATAGCGAAGTAGTACCAAAAGTAGAAGATTTCATGAAAATCTTTCATGAAGAAGATAATTTTTCCGAACAAAGTAGTAATATGCCATTTAATAATGATCAACTGCAAAGCAAGGGAGAAAATATAGAAGCTTTCACATGGTTCTATCATGCTTTTGTGAGGAACCCTCAGTATCAATCCTGTACCGTTTCGGCGAGATTTCAAACTCTTGGAGTTCATTTTACATTGGAGCAAATTGAACAAATTGAGTCAATATTATCAATGTTCTATACAAAACATTTTCTAAATGTCTTTGCCAAAGAACAACAAAAAGATCATGGTCAATTTTATACTCCAAGGGAGGTTATGATATTCATGTGGGACCGTGTGTTAGTTAACAAAGGAAACGATACTTGGTTGGATAAGCTTTTGGTGTCTCCTTTGGGAAGTCTTCCTCAGGCTCCTAGCGTTCTAGATCCCTGTATGGGGATAGGCTCCTTCCTCTGTGAGTTTATAAGTCGTCTGACTCTTGCAGCTCAGCAATGTCCCAATGTATGGAATAATCCGAGAGCGATCTCCAATCTTCTTCTTTCATTGTCCAAAAATCTTTGGGGTATAGAGATCGACGTGATTGCATACCTGCTATGCAAAATAAATATCACGCTGCACATCATTCCGCTCTTTAAGCGGTTTCTTGTGCTGAACAACTATAATAATAATATTAAATTAGAGAGGTTTCATTTGTTTCGTAATGATACCTTAAATTTATACCTTCCAGAAGAAAAAGGTGAACATGCATGGGAATGTGAAAATTTACAATTATTGCGTTCACCCCAAAATCTCAAGTTTGACTTTATCGTCACTAATCCACCATATATGATTAGAAAGACGGGGTTTATATCGGAGCCTGATAGTGAGCTCTTTGACGAAAGAGTTTTGGGTAAAGGTGGAATGCAAGCTTATGCATATTTTTTTTGGTTCTGCGTCGAAAGATGTAAAGAGGAAACAGGCGAGATTTGTCTTATTAGTGGTAAGCAAATTTTTTTCCCCTTGCATTTTATGTTTCTTGTTTTGAAACTTGTTTTTATAGTTTTGCGTGAAAGATTTTCATGTAACTATATTTGTTTGACGAAAATATCTAGATTTGTGTGACTTCACATAATTCAAATTATGCGTTTAAACAATAGCATATTAAAAAGTGTTCATTGATAGAGTCATCATACATTTAATAATTACTAAAACAAAAAAAACTTGTTTAATATACATATGTATGTACGTGTATAAATATGTTTAATGTATTTATTTATATTTATTTATTTATTTATTTATATATACGATAGCAAGCCAATGGATGGGATTAGAATTCGCCGATAAATTGAGGTTAGAGCGCAAAATTGTTCTATTTTTATTATAATTCTGCATCAAATGGTTAAATTCTTACCAATCATTCCGTCCAATTGCATACATACTATAGAGCATGGTTATGGCAGAGGTGTCATCTCGTTGAATTTTTCCAATTCGAACCGTTTAAAGTCTGGCGTAAAATACAAACAGATTCTCTAATATTTCGACTACGTCGTAGACGTGAGATCCTAACAGCTGGCGTCCCTTCTGTACGACCTGCCGTATCGGAGCCCAAAATTCTTTTCTTACGATACATGAATCGCAAGGCAACTCTGCAGGAAACTCTGCAAGCCTACAATAATTTTAATTCGAACCTCACTACTCAGTTCGAAAAGGATATGCATTACAAGCTGACACCGCCGTATCCAACAACACAGTTGCCGTCTCAGACCAGTTCATTCTCGTTTACGTTTTTAATGCCTTCTTCAGAAGTGAGCACCTATCTCCGTACCATTACCTCGCATCTACCTTCTCTGTGTGACCATGCTAGCATGAAACATACTTGGGTTGAAAATAACCCATTAATTTGGCACAGAGGCCCCAATACGAATCCAGTTTACGCTCTCGTTGTTCGAACAAATTGGGCGTACAGTAAATTTGGCACTGATGTGTGTAGACGTTGGTTACGTCCAGTATTTTATTGGAATGGAAAAAATGGAGGAAAAGAAGCTGAATTTTGGCAGAAAATGGGTGACGAATTAAGATTAGAAAAGAAAGAAAGCTCGCCTGCGGAAGCATATGTGCCTTTTATTTCATACAACTCTGGTGGAACTACGATAGCTAAGGGTGGGCTCGAACAGGATAAATCGATGTATTCTTTAATAATGGTCGATCGAGATGCTGTTGACAAAGTTCGTAGGGACTTTGGTGAACATAGTGAGTTCTGGAAGTATCTAAAGGAAGCGCGCATATATTTACAAACCGGTATGAACTCCAGGGAAATTGCATATTGCGGCACAAGTAAATGCGGGTAAGCAACATAATCATCAGCTGTTTGCTATTATAACCGTGTATCTCTGTGTAAAGATTTTATTCGGGGTTATCAGCTTTTATTTTTCTTTTCTTTACATGGATTTTTATGTTTTTTAATAAAGCAAATAGATAGTTGGGACTTTTAACGTGGAAATGAATCATACTTGGTTACAAACGAAATTTTTTTGCTTATTTTATGATTTAACTTATATCTTATAGGATTGATTTCAAAACGAAAATTGTCCATCCTATTAATTACGGATACTTTTCAAAAAATCAAGTAGGTTTCTTATTTACTTACACGTCCATAGGATTTTTTTTTTTTTTTTTTTTTTTTTGAATATTGATGTTATCATTTCATAATATATTTATATGCATAATTTGTTTCTTATTTTTAGCCACGTCAACGGTTCTTCATCGACGAAGACAATGTTTGTGTAACCAATCAGGTGAATTACAAACTTTTCCCATATATTCCGGTATTAAAGACCTTCACTTTTACTAACCTCTTCTCAACAACTTTGTGAAAGTGCATATATTTTACGATTAAGCAAACCACAAAGCTTCCTCCGTATTTTTTTCTTGGAATATTAAATTCCACGACGATTCAGCACTTCTTATCTCATCATTGTAAATATGATCAACAAGGAAGGATGCGATTATTCCGCGAGAATATGGCTAAAATACCATACGCAGCACCAACGGATTCCGAAGGTGTGAACTGGTTTATCAAATGCGTTCAAAGAATGACACAGGTCCGGCAAATGCTATACGAAGGTATTCACGTATGTGACGAAGAAGAAAAGGTCGCGAGTGCTGTAGTGGAAAAATTGAGAAGAGGAGCTTGGCAGTTGTCAGGAAGAGAGTGGCAAGAACGAGGAAGTGATGCAATTAATGAAACGAGCGTGGTTTTGAGAGAAGAGCAAGACGGAAATTGGGTGATGGTGAGGCAATTTCGAGGTCGAGGCGATGGAGTTGAATATTCTTTGTGCCCTGGAAGTGGCGAACAAATACCAAGACACGATGAAGCGGAACCCGGACAAACAAGTTCTTTCACGGAGGTCGCCAAAGATCACCGGCCACCCACTGGAAATCTAACAAAAACCCATGTAATGAAACCATTCTTTGAGGCGTTACTTTACGCCTCCGCGTGTCTGCAATATGGGATAGATCAATACACATATACTTTGTATGGCATCGATGCTAAGTTTCAAGTAGCTCTCGAAGAAGAGCTTAAACTCGAACTTTTTGAAGCAATTTTGAGCAAGTATCCTCGGTTGAACGGAATCGTGGGCAATGTTAATGGTGTAGAAGCGAGAGGGACGATACCAGAATGGGGAGAAAGATTATATGAGGAGGTCGAAATGTCAATAGAAAAAGGACAACGACAAAAAAGAATTTTATTGCAAGGTCATGAAAATTGAAACATGGAGAATAAAATCCGAGGGTAAGTCTTGAGGGGGGGTTTTTGTTCTTTTTTTTTTTTTTTACTTGGCATGTTCCTAAAATAGTAAGTCGTCCAAAAATATTAGGTTCTTTTAAAAATTTTTTTTTTTACCGCGTTTTCGATATATAACAATTTTTTTATATTAGTAATTTCCCTTTGAAAGTTGATTTTTTTTCTTTTGATAATACTTATCTTGTTCGTTAAAGATATTCTGAAAGTTTGGCGTTAAATATTCATTCGTTGTTTTTTTTTTTTTTTTTTTTTCCGATTATATTAGTTAAAGAGTCGTCGTTAAAATTTTTTTTCACGCAGCATTCTGTCGTAATGAAATAACATGCAGGGATTTAATTTAAATTAAATGCATGCGACAAACCTGTTTGTTTCTTATTTTTTACCCGTTTTTTTTTTAACTTGAGCAAATGAAAAAAAAGGTTTTCCTTGACTTATTATTTACTCGTGTATATAATTAGTATATTATAAAATTTTCATTTCCTTTTTTTTCGACAATTACTTTTTCTTTTTCTTTTTCAATTACAATTTTATTTAGAGAGAAAAAATTATGACAAAAAATTTAAGACAAAATAATTAGAGTAAAAAAGAAAATTAAGTTTTCAAAGAAAAGGATTGAACGATTTATATTGAGTGATTTATTATTTACAATATCAAACTACTTTTGCATTCAGTATCGAACATAAATAACAACAAACACATTTAAAAGTAATAAATATAGTATAAATAGAAGACTCATAAAAAAAAAAAAAAAAAAAAAAAGGAAAAAGAAAAAAGTACTGCTTTATGTAATGTATTGTGTTTATGATCTTTTTTTCATTTATGCAAATGCAAAAGAAAACAATGGAAACACATCTAGTTTAGCATGTTCTAATAACGATTTATTAAAAAAAGTTCCATTCATTTGGCATTCTCCATTGTTTGCTATTGTTTCCGTTCATGTATAACCTCCCATTTTTTTCTTGCATTGATTATTTAATCGATAAAGGATCTTTATAATAAATTTTTTTTTCTTGTTTTTTTTTCTCTTTTTTTTTTCTTTTTTTTATCATACAATAAAAAGATTACTTTAAAGTTTAACAATGACAATTGTTTTGACATCGATCAACAAGGTGCACAAACAACAAAACTGTCAAAATTAATGAAAAATGAATGGTGTAACCACAATCTACGAATACTGCGCTTGCAAGTCGAAAAATATCTTCCCATTTTGATAATTCTACATCGCATTTAATATTCATAATCATACAGGATAGGTACTATCAAAAGGATTCTTTGTCCATTAAAATGGATAATAACGCAACATTTAACAATGATGTTCATTGAATTGTAATATTTGGGAGAATAAAAATGAAAGGCAATGTGTGATCGACAAGCCTTTTTAACATTCTTATAAAATTTTTCGGAGTTGGGGTATTATAAACAGGTTTTTAATATTAATAATCGCGTGAAAGAGTTATATTAATTTGTGTTCTTGACTTAGGTCATTACAAGTTAGTTTGAAACATTCTTTGCTGTGTTAAATTTTCATTCTTCCTTTTAAAGAAGGTAAAATTTTGTTGCAATTTCCAACAGTTTATGACGTCTTTAACGTTTAACTTTGATAAAAGAAATTAAAAACGTGCTTTAAAAAAAGAATTTTTATTTTTTTATTTTTTTATTTTATGATTTTACATATTCGCAAAAATACGCCAGCCTGCTTACATAATCTGCTTATACCTAGTTTTCGGATCATTTGTCTTGTGTAACCGAACGTGTAAATAAAGAAAGACGCAACATTATCTAATATTGCTGATGTATGATGATGTAATGATAATCTGTCGGGGGAATACAGTTTGGTTTCAAAAGTCCAAAAATGTTTTAAATTAAAACCATGGAAAATGCAAACCCTTTTGATGAAACAAAAAAAAAAATCTTTGATAAAATACTTTTAAAGTAATATGGCTTCTAAATTTTTGGTGGTTGAGTTAATGATATTTGAAAATAAGTTTATTTTCTTGTATAAAAAAAAAATAACATGTTAATATCAAATGCATTTTGTTTTTTTTCATGCGCAAATAAAAACATTGAAAGCGAATAGGCACAAATTGGGTTTCAATGATAATGAATGAATACATATGTTTAAAGTTCTTGTTCCTTTAAAAGAACTAAAAAAAGGTTCATTATCATTTATCTCGAAAGATGTATTTTTTTTTTTTTTCCTTCCCAAAGGATTACATTACATTACAATATGCATTATGTGATATTAAAAGAATCCAAGTGAAAAAAAAAAAAAAAGAAGGTTCGATGTTTCCTAAAAAAAAAAATGTTTTATAAAAGAATACTTAAAGAGAATTCTTCACATGAATATTACAGAAATTTTTAAGGTAACCCGTGAAAAAATTTTCGGAATTGTGAAGATCATATTAACTTTATTGGTAATGTTTGTCATACTTACTATTCGAGAATTCAAAACGTCTCTAACTTTATTAACTTTATTAAATAAAAGGTATAACCTCAATATACTGATATTCGATATATTGATAATAGTTTTATTTTCTTGTCATATATGAGAACATAAATATTATTGGATATGATATTGATTGTATTCATTGTATTGTGAAATTTAAAATTCAATTTTCTTTATTTATATATATTTTAAGTTTTAAGCTATATAGTATACATTATTAAATTAATAATAAATCAATATCTAAATAATCCATAATTAAAAGATGGTCATGATTATGATGGAAAATTTATACTTAAACTTATAAGATTAGTTTAATAATATAATATTATAATATTAATTAATATTTATTTTAATATATATGAATTAATAATCTAATATAAGAAGATTTTTAAAAATATCAAATTCTGATTTTTATTGCATTTTAATTTTACTAATAAAGTTCTTTAATTATAGTATTATGTAAATATTATAAATTATAAATTATATAAATCTTGTAATATATTTTAACTATAATACTATTAGTCTGAAGTAAAGCAAAGAACTATAAATGTTATATACAGTAACAAAAATATCTGGTTGTTTACCTGCTCTTTAGTTTAAATGATCATAATTATATATTGATATATTATCTATTAATATTACAATTTATTCTTAATAAAGCATAATATAATATGATATAGCCTTTATGTTTATGTATTCTTTTCCTTATTTATTTCACATAAATAAATCTTCAAAAAAATTTCATTTTTCACTTCTTTTTTATTGTTAAAATACAAATATATTTTATATAATTTTTTTTTAGCAATTTAATAATAATTAGCTAATCATATACTATAAAAAATCACTTTTTAATTTTTTTATTTAATATTATTTCACATGTTCCTTAAATTTTATTATAAATTAAAGATAACTAAAAAATAAGATAATATTATCATAATTTTTTCTTTTACTAAGTAGATATAATCATTAGTAATTCTTTGATATAATTATATCAAAAAAATATTAACAACTTAAATTAGATTATAATGATGATGTTATGGTCTAATGATAACATAATAACACTATAATTGTGATTTCATAATTTAATGTTATAGTCTAAAAGTGATTTTACAATCTACTTTGCAAAATCTTGTAATTTGTTACTATGCAGTTAAGTGATTATTATCAAATTATAATAATTTAATATTAAGTATGTGACAATATCAATCTCACAAATTTATCAAAACCAAATCATAATATATTAAATAAATAGTCTTAAATAGATGTAAATATTATTATAAGTTAGCCAAAAAATTAACTTAATAAATATTTTTTTAATGTATTCTATATTATTTGATGATAAATCTATTACATTTTCAAGTTGTATTTTTTTAGTTTTTTTAATAAAGATTGCGTAATAAAAATTATATTGATAAAAATAAGTAATATATACGCATTATAAACTATTAATAAAAATAAAATTGTTATTATAAAAATACAATTAAATAAAAATTAAATTTATAATTTACAATTGCAGATTACTAGTGATATTTTTTCATTTCAAGAAGAAACCACTATATCTTTTATTATCTTATCCAATAATTTCATTTCTTAGTATCTCTTGAATTATAATTTAATGCAAATACCCTTCAAATAAATTATTGTAAAATTCATAAAAAGCTTTGAGCTTTTAATTTGGTTATATTTGTCATGTTCAACCATCTTTTCAAGGTGTTTATTGTTACAACTTCATTAACAAACATAATAATATCACTTTTTGAAGGTTATATGTTTTCTCATAAATAAAATAAATAAATTAATAAAAATAAGCAAAACAATTAATACAAAAAAAATTAATAATTTACTTACTGGACTCTTTCTTCTTTAAATGCATTGATCAATTCTTCAATGTTATCAAGAAATTTATTTCATAAATCATTAAAATTTTTAGTTACTATATATTATCAATCTATTCCTTTATTTAAATTAAGTTCGTAACTGAAGATTTACCAGATCAATTCTTCAAAAGAATTCTTATTAAGATCTCAAATCTGAAAAAAAACTATTTTAATTCTTTGAGAAAATCCCAACTCTCTCTTATCTAAATTATAAATTATTTAATAATTATTAGTAGTATTAGTTAATAAAAATAAATTTAATAAAAATAAATTATTGTTATATATATCCTAACCTCTTATTTAACTTCTTGCTTCAGTATACTAATTATAAATATTAATTGATTAAAATTTGAAGTAAAATTAAATGCATTCTCAATTAGTATATGTATTGATTGAAATATATTATATGAAAGTAATAAAATGCTTAAAAGATCGCATAATTACAAACATATTTTATAAATATTTTTTATATTACTAAATGCTGATAGAAGTGTATGTTGGTTATATTCTAATAATAACATGCTAAAACAAAATATATTATAATAGAATCTCATATTAGATTAAGATATAGGATAAGGATTTAAAGAAAAATTATCATTGTTAAATCCTATATATTGCTATTATATGTTATTAAATTAAGATATAGAATGAAGATTTAATAGAACATTATCATCATTATTGTCTATAGATTGATGTTACATATTGTTAGATCAAACTATAAGATAAGGTGTAATATTACTCAATTTGTATATATCATTTGAATTATCTACATTCGTATTATATCTAAACATCTCATCTGATGTATTATTACTAATTCTATTAGTAATCAACATAAGAGATTTACGTCAGGTATTTCTAATACTTTTATAACATTATATTCTATTTAAAGAAATTAAAAATCAAAATAATTAAGAATCAAATTTTATATTACAGACCCCCGCCAAAAGTCTCTGAACGCTTTTTGGCTCAATATAAAACTTAAATTTTTTAAGTTTAATTAAAAAA
>CAJVPP010002784.1:0-13536 GCA_910592005.1 Funneliformis mosseae
CGATTTTCCTGGTGATCATTGGTGACGTTAGTTGGCACAGTCATTTAGTTGCGCAAATGGATTATCACTAACAACGTTATAAAATATATAGAAAATATATTAAATAATGATTAATAAATTTTGATCTAAAATGAAGACTCTATTACCATTGCCATCTTGATCTTATCTTCAATTAGAAAAATTACAACATCATCAAAATATATAAAGAATATTATGATAAAAATAACTTCAAACTAATAATAATCAAATCTTTCTATTATTTAAATATTTACTTCATCCTAATGCTTACACTTCTTATAAAATAATTAATGAGAATATGACAATACCTATTCATACATTTATATGTACTGAAGATTCCTATTTTTACTAAAAACAACTTTATCTTAATGCAATGATTAAAAAAATGGAATTGCCAATATATTTATAACCTTAAGCATGCTGAAAGTCAATAGATTTATCTTCATAATATACTTTTTAATAGTGATAATAGTAATATTCTACCTACAAAAGACTTTTTCATTATACTAATTATTTTATTCACAAATTTAAATCTTTGAAAAATAAATTTTTTAAAAAACTAGAACTGACAGATTTTGAAGAGATAACAGTCTTTTTTGATAGAGTTGAATTTTAAAACAGAGGTACTACTCATATGTATAGTTGCTACTGGATTACTAATAGTATTAAAAAAATAATTAATAATAATATTATACATTCAACTATATCAGATTTAACATATGAACCTAAATTTTATGCTGCAGTTGTAGCTAATCAAATATATACCTATAATGAAAAGTGTAAAGGTCTTGCACCTTCAGGACAAACTTATAAAAAAGGATTTCTATGATTTTATTATAAAATAACTCATTATGAAGAAGGAAACTCTCGATATATTTATAAATATCTAACAAAAGCTGATTCATAAGTTGTATTATATCACTCTGCTATTCTCTTACTCTAGGATGCACATATAAATATATAATATATAACAGTTAAAGGATTTGCTAGATATATAAGTAAATATATCGTAAAAAAAAAACTATCTCATATATTTAATGTTTAAGAAAATGATTTATTAAGAGAATATTTTATAGCATAAAGAATCAGTTCTATGAAACTTATATTTCTTCTACTTAGACATCAAATTTGTAATTCTTCTGTTACTATAAAATTTTTAACTACTGAACCATCAAATATAAGAACTTGAACTATAATTTCAATTTATATGATAGAAGATGATGATAAAAATCCATATTATGATGATAATATCATGAAATACATGGCCTATCCTTATTATTCTGAATTTAATAACTTAACATCCTTAATATTTTGAAAAATATTCTATTATATCTTCATCACTACTTCTATATTATGTTAAATTTATCTTGATAAATTAGATAATTATGTTATAAAATGTTTTAAAGAAATACAGTCAACTCTTGATATAGCGAACTCTTGATATAACGAATTTTTTGAACAAATATAATAAAAATACTCTTGTTATAGCAAATTGGCCAATCAAATCTCTTAAAATCTTCACTATAGCCTTATAGCGAAGTTGAAGTCTAGGACATAGAGTTCGTTATAATAAGAGTTGACTGTAGTTATTAGATATCAATTTTTAAAAATTGAAGATGGTGAACCATATTTCTATCAACAATTATTCTTAAAAATCCCTATAAGAAATAAATCTGATTATTGAATAATATTAAATAGTTCTTATTATAAAAAGCTTTTATCATTATTTCCTGATTTTTTATCTGAATTACAAAATCAAATTACAAATACTTAACAATCTCATATAATACAATTAAATAATCAATTTTCTAAAATGTTATCTAGATTTCTATTATCACTTAATTAATAACTTCTATCAAATCTTTCACATATAATATAATTACAAATGAATGATTTAAAATTACTTTCTTATATATTTCCAAAAACTGCAATTTTAGAATTATCACAAGATCAATATCATATTTTATTTATTATTAGAATGTATTTAGAAAAAAATGATAGTATAAAGTGGCTATGCTTTTTTATAACTGGTCTTGCTGATATTGAAAAATCCTATATTATACATATGATTATTAATTTATTTAAGTAAAAACATTTTAATTATTTACTTTTGGCACTTAAAGAAGTAGTAGCTCAAAATATAAATGGTAAAAATAATACATTCTGAATTAAGAATTATAAATACTCAAAGAGGTTTTAATACTTGTGCTCATACTGATAATAAATTTAAATCTAAATTAAAAAATGCTGATCTATAATTATTGAAGAAATCTTTATGGTTTTAGCTAAATTATTAGATTTTATTTCAAATACTTTTGCAAATCTTCATAATAATGCTATAATCTTTAGTGGAGCTGCTACTTGGTTATTATTTTTTTTATTATTTTTAAAATTTCCACAACGATAAAATAATAATTAAATATTTTATCAAATTTTATAAGAAATACAATTTGGTAATATCTCTACTGAAACTTGAAATATTTTATAACAATATCACTCTGAATTTTTAATTAAATCTGTAATTAAAATATCCTTTAATACTACCTATATAGTTAGATTTAGAGAAAATGCACAAATAATCAATATAACAATCTGTAATATACTTTCTATTTCTAATATTAAATTTTTACTTTCACAAGCTTCAGATTTTGTAACTTCTATTCATTGAGATCGATTTCTTTGCAATAAAATGTTTAAATTAAAAACTAATCTATCATCCTATATTAAATTATAACCTGATGTACGTGTTATGTTTCTTAATAATTCTCTTATTAATCAAAGAATATGCAATGGTACAATGGGTTTAATTACTGATATAAATCTTTCAGAACTAAGTGTGTAAGTTATCTTTTTTATTTAAGGTTTTATAATAGACTTAAATGTTTATAAACAAACTTATTATTTTAAAATCAATAGAAATAATTACCATTGAACTTAATTTCCTTTATAAAATTATTTCACTCTTACTGTTTATAAATTTCAAGGATTTACTTTACCTAAATTTACACTTGCTCTAGATGAAAACATATTTTTAATTAGTCAAGCTTATATTGCTTTTAGTAGATATTCTAAATGAAATAATGTAAACATATCTCATCTTGATAAATCTGCTTTTATAACTGATCTTGATGTAATACTAGAATAATAATGATTAGAAACTATATTTAGAACAAATCCTCACCTATTTTTATAATTTACTCATTAACAATTTATTTACCTATCTTAATTAATAACTAAATTTATTTTAATAAATATTTATAATTTATATAAAAAAAATAAATCTTTTCATAATAATAAAAATTATTTTTTCTTTATTTTATATTTTATAAATAAAAAATAATATACAATTTTATTTATTATTTATTTACTAATATTTATAAAATATTTATTTATATTACTGATTATTAATATTTATTATCATAAAAAAATTACAAATTTTTTTACAATTAAATCAATCAATAAAATACCATAAGTAAAATTATTAGACTATTATAATGTTATATTATTTTATTTTTTATATACCTGTCATAGTTATTAAAAAAAAAAAGTACTGGCTAGTTTATAATAAATTTTACTTGATATTATAAATTCTTAATTAAATATTATAATTGTAAAAAAAAATGATTAGAATTAAAAATTCATTATAGTTATATTACATTTTTATTATTTTTAATAAAAGAATTATATATAAATTATTTGTATTATTTAACTTTTATTATAAATTATTTGTGTTTAAATCAAAAAATAGTTTAATAATAATTTTTTTTTTATAATTATCATAATCTTTAATTTAAAAAAAAAAATAAATTTTTATCTTAAACTTTAGTAGTAATTAATTTTTAACAATCAGATTTTTAATTATTTTATCTATTAAAAATTAGTATTTATATTATTTATTTTCTTAGTTAATTAGTTTTACTTATTAATTATCTTTTTAGTTAGTTATTTTTTCTTATGTTTTTTTTTTTTAAATTAGTTAATATTTTTTATTCAATTATTTTTTAAAAATAATTTTTTAATATTTAATATAATTTTAGTAATTATTATTTTTTATAATAATTATTTCTATAAAAATAATTTACAATTATCTATTATTAATCTAAAATATAGTGTAAAAATACTAGGAGTAATAAAAGTATTGCACAGTCAAGAATTAGATAATTTGTAAATTTTTAATAAATAATTGAGCTATATTATTTTTAATAATATATTAGCTGAAACATTTTATTTATTGTTTAGTTTAAAATAATACAAAGTATAAGATCTAATTTTAAAAAATCTTTACTTTTCAATTCTTTACACTTTATATATTTTCATTAAAGGATCAGCTTTTAGCTTTTTATATATTTTTACTAATTAATAAGCTGTAAATATTCAAATAGAGTCAGTCAATAATATCTTATATAATTTATGATTTTTGAGTTACTGAACCTAATTTTTTTTGCTTTAATAATGGTATTTTAGCCTTTAATAAAAATATAATATGCAATATTAAAAAATAAAGATTTTTTAAAATTTGATTTTAAGAATTGTAATATATTAAATTAAACAAATAATAAAAATATTTTATTAATATAATAGATATCCAAAATAATTTTAATAAAATATAGTTCAGTTTTTAATGAAAATTTTATTTAATATCTTATTTTTGATTGTATAATATTTTTGTCACCTCTCAGTATTTACAATTTAAATATAATAGCACAAGATATTTGTTTGTTTTTTTACTCTTTATTTGAGTTGATATTTATTAATATGCTATTATAATAGTTTTATAATTTTAATTAAAATTACAAAGAGTAATTAAAACTAAGCCAATTATTAAAGAATCACAGGTAAGATTTTATAATAATATTAAAGATTATTCTCAATGTAAAAATATGTAAATTAAACACAAAATAAATATAAAGATAATATAAAGATATTTTAGAGATTACGCTTTAGAGACTTCAAGTTAATACAGTGAATCAATATAATATTATATAATAAGTTTATTGATAATTAATTAAAAGGAATTGCAAATAAATGCAATGATTTATCATTAAATTATAATAATTTCAAAAGGTTGCAAAGAATAAGTTTATACTTAGTTAATTATACTTCTTTATTAATATAATATATAAATTCAATATCTAAATAATTAATATTTCTCAGTTTACTTTTAATAAGATCTAATAAAAATACAAAGATATTTATACATATTGAATAATTAATAAAATAAACTAAACTAAATATATTTAAGAAAATAAAGTTATTATTTTATTAGGCAATAAAGTTATCATATTAATAAATTGCTAGATCTGCAAGTAACTGAATAGATATCTATAATTTATATGATTATCAAGGATAATAAAATTAACATTTAGAAATTTACATGATAATTGACAATAATAAAATGAATAAAGTGATCTTTTTAATGATCTATATGGTAATAAAGTTGACTTTTAATTTATTAATTATTTTTATATAAAATTTTATCTTTTATAATATATTTGTTTACTATTAATTTATTACAAATTATTTTATTATATGAATTTAAAATACAGAGGGTCATTAAAAGTCTCTGAATACTTTTTGGATCAATATGAAACAAAATTTTAAAGTTTAATCAAAAAAAGTTTAATAATATTTTTATTTAAATAAGATTTGCTCTACATTTTGTACTAAGTAACTAGTACTTAGTTGGGCCTTCTTTTACTTTAATTATAGCTCAGATTCACTATAGCATATTATCGATTAAATTTTTGATAGTATGTATAAAAATTTTGTAATAAGGAGTGGTTGACCAGAATAAAGCCTTAAATTAGTGATTCTAGTATTATTCATTCTTTTTAAAGTATCAAATACTATTGATACTTCATATATAATAGTTGTAATAATAGTTCGATAACTGTTATCATGTCAATGGTAATAAAATATCATTCTGCGTTATTCTTTTGTTAACTCTTTAATCATTTTCATAGTTTTTGAAGGATGAAGTTTATTTGAGTTAAAGTCAAAATAAACAAATAAAATATGCATTTATTAAGTTTGATTCATATAAATAAAATCCAATATATCATATGACCGCAGTATTATTAAGTCACATGATATTACCAGTATGAAATCGCACTTAAAAAATGGTGTTTAGAGACTTTTGGCAACTCTCTATATGTTAATGCTTTAGATTTATAAATAGTCCCTGTTATCTAGTATAATTATATTTTTTAAAATCCATTTTATAAAATTAATTCAAATTTATTAAATTATTTTTTTAATTTTTTAAAGCGTAAATATAAAATTAATTGTAGAAAAATTATAATATTTTAATACCTAATGATCATAAAAAGATAAAATAAAGTTATAAAACTTTAAAAGTTTTTTATTCTTTATAATAATTTTTTTTGGTTAATTTAGGATTAAAGCAAATTATTACTTTTAATATATTTTTACTAATTTTATATTAAATTCAAATTTTAATTTAAATAATAGAAATAATTTCAAAAAAATGGTTATTTCTAATCCAACTTCTTTAAAATTAAATAAATAATCAATAAAATACTTAAACTATTATATGTTAATTATACAAATATTTAAAAGTTATTTCAAATAATGATTTTTTTAATTTATAAGGTTTTTATTTGATTTTATACTTATAATTATTTATTATTTTAAAAATTACTAATATACTGTAATTTTTTTTTAGAATGATATTTATAATTATTAAGCTAATCATTAAATTATTAATTTAAAGAAAAACCCTTTATTTTTAATATTACAATTAATTAGGCAGGATAAACAAATCATCAAATAATCTGTCATTGCATTAAGCGTAACTTTAATTTAAATTTATTTTTAAATTATTTAAAATAAAGAAATCTTTAATATAGATAAAAGTAAAGAGAAAATATCAAAAAAAAAAAGAAAAACATACTTTTCATACTATTTTATAAATCATTTAATATTTTAAATAGAAGTTATAAACTAATTCTTTAAACATATATAGCATTAATTTTGTAATCATAAAAATCTGAAATTTGCAATTTTGGCCGGAGTTAAAATCAATTCTTTTAACCTTTATTAACATGTTAAATCTACTTGTTTCACCTGCTTTAACAACTTTAATCAGCTCTTTTTCATTGCATTCAGAAGATGAAGTCAAGAATATTTTATTCTCATCAAAGGCCATATCATTGAAGAGTGCCATGAGATTTTTAATATTTAGCATGTATTGGATGAAGTCAAAGACAAAACAGCAGAGCTGATCATGGTGGGTAACCATATCATTTTGTTACTTGTTCATTCCAATTAGAGCTCCGCAATAAGCAGAACCGCTTGCAAGCCAAACGAGCCAGCTCGTCTAGGCTCGGCTCGAGCCACTATAAAACGAGCCGCGAGCCAGACAAGCCGGCTTCTGCTGTGGCTTGGCTCGTGCCGCAGCTCGACTCGTTGGCTTGCATTTTCTTCTTTGAAGTAAATAAACCCAAAGGAGGTTTTTCTTTGAAGAAAAGATGCTCCGATGGCGTTTACTTAAAGAAAAACGCACCCGGGACCGAATTTCTTTAAAGGAATTCGCTTCCGGAGCGATTTCCTTTAATGATTTCGCTTCCGTAGCGATTTCTATAAAGATTTCGATTCCGGATGCTATTCCTCCAAAGGAAAAGCCACAGAGACGATTCCCTTCAAGGAAATCCCTCCGGAAGCGAAATCCTTAAAGGAAATCGTTCCGGAAACATTTCTCTCGAAAGGAATCGTTCCGAGAACGTTTTTCTTAATGAGAAACGGTTTACTCGACGAAATTTCGTTTCGAAATATTAAGCTTGCAAGCCGGCTTGGCTTGGCTTGGCTTTTCGATTGATTTCCCGAGCCGAGCCGAGCCGGAAAAAAGTGGCGCCAAGCCAAGCCGGCTTATGCCTTTGACCTTGTTCAATTGAGTTAATACTTGGGCTGATATTACTGATGAGCGTTGTAGCGGTAGTAAGGATTGGTGGTAAAATTAATATTCTTTAACCACCACCTTTTGAATACAAAAATTATTTTCACTTGTTGTATAATGGTTAAGTCAGCTTAAACAAATTTTTGTTATCTCGAATAATTTTAATAAAATTGATAAAATTTAATTTTAAAAACGGTGTTTTAATAATTTGATTCTAACCTTTCACCCAATATCTTAAACGAATTAAGAATGCGAGACATAGTATATAATATGCAAACTTTCATATACCTAATTACACGAATGTATCTATGATGGGTCTGCGATATTATGTGTTTTTTTTTTACCGGAAAGCCCGGTAAAATAATTTTTTTATTTTATTTTATTTTTTTTGAAATTATACAATCAATTTGATTGTTTCAATGAACATAAATACTTCCTTGGGTATGTAATATGTTGAAATTATCGTAACTCACAATTATAATTTAATTTTCAATGAGTTGGGTTAGAGCCAGCCACCGGATTCGTGCAACGCAAAAGACGCAAAAATTTCATATATATGTTAATGTAAAACGTATATTCTAGATTAAATTATCATTTTAATAAACTTACAGTAACTTATCAAAAGAAATATTGTAAAGATTAAAAGTATTATGATAACTAAATAATATATTGGGTACTTTTCTCTCTCACAATTATCAAAAGTCTCATCATGGATATAGAAATTTTGATCATTTAATTCATTTGTTAATTTACTTAATTTCAGTTTCAAAACAGTTGACAGAGAGATTTGGCTTACCCGCATTATTATGGGCTTTACGTCGACCGGATAAAGTTAGTGAAAAAAGAGAACATAGGAAGAGATGTTCTATTCCAACAACACTGGAAAAGTATTATGGCTGATGCCCACTGAGTGGCCACAAAGACTTTTAGATGACGCGAATTTATACATGCAGTACGAGAGCAATTCGCTTATGGTTGAAACAACTTATTTTTCAAAATGATCTTGCGTGTCCAAGTGAACCATGTAATTGTTTTTATCGGCTTTTTAGTTACAATATTGCGCCAAACATTAAGAATTTTCGCGAAATCGGCGCCGATATCTGTATTACCCAACATATATTATTTTTCGTTATCTCTTTAGTGATGATGTAAAGGTAAGTAAGTTTAATTACTTTTTACGTAAGGAGGATAAAAAATGACTAATCAACCAACCTCACCTGATATTAGCAGTTCACAATTCGAGATTTGGTCTCATTATTCCTTAAATCACAATAGAAAATTTTGATAGTAAAACCTACAGTGAAAATGAAATTTTACTTTCATACTATTATCTTTGTTATACGAATGCTATAAAAGGCTGAAAAATATGGACCGAGAAATTATTGAAATACACATACGATCCCACACCTAGGGATGGCCCAGAGTCGGTTCTGGAACCCGATTCTAAATTCAGCATATTCTGAGTTACAAACCATTTTAACCAATTTTTAATAAATTAAATTTAACGCTTTATGTTTTAATTTACTTTAGGAGGGTCGAAGCAGAACCCGAAATGGAACCGAGAGAACTGTCCCCGTCCCTACCGACACCACACGAAAAAATATTTTTAGGCAGGTAAAATCACGCATAATGCATCATTGGCTTATTAGGATGTCAAATAACATTTGTAAAATACATATTACAGTCAAATATGGCCGATAAATATAAAAATGAACGTCATGCATGCTCAGAAAGTTCAAGAAAGTATTTAGAATATCTATCTATCAGCATGACTATTTTTTCTTCACTTTGGGTTATCACGAGATTTCGACATTTATGATAATATTCAGGTGACAACCGCTTCTTTATCATATGCGACCTTTTTTCTCTGGGTACCCCGACCGGTCATTTGACCGACTCGAATGTTTAATTCGAGTCAGGATTATCATTTTATGACACGAGTCCCAGTTTGAGTCAGGGTCATGTCGTTTGCTTGATACAGATGATCTAAAATAATTTAAAGTTCTTTTTTACATCACGTTTATAGCATAAACTTTTGAAGAAGATAACTTCCATCTTGATAAGTTTTAAATTGTATGTTCATATATTAGATTTCTTAATTATTCTTTCAAAAAAGTTGAATAAATATATGTTATTAATTTTTCATTTCAGTTTTTTAAAAAAGTTTAGAGGATATTCCGCAAGATTAATGATCCAAATACGACAAATTTTTGACGAATGGGTTAATGCTCAAACGAAGACAATAAACAAATTTTAAATTCAAGTTTACTATTATTTATCTTACTTGTTATCATTATCTGCGTATAAATAAAATATTTTATAATTCGAGCCGATTCCGAGTTTAACAATAATCGGGTCGAGTCGTATTTAAGTATTGACGGGTTCAGTTCGAATATGTTCTAAACCCGACCCGATTCGCCTCTTATGGAACACTAGTATCTCAATCACGAAATATATTATTCGGTCATCTAGAACGTCGAAGTTAAAGACTGGCAATATCGGTCATTTTTGCATATCTTAATTACAAAAAAAGTAGGGGTGTAAAGCAGTCATGTCTACCGAAAATGCCACACTTATCTTAATAAATTATGGGTAAGATTTTTGTTGCGTCGCTCATTAGTAATAAAAGAATATACAGTAAAGTATATGTATATAAAAAACGGAAAATGTTTCGTCATCATAAAATTTCGGAGACAAACTAGTTTCATCCGAATCATTGTTCACCATAAAAAAATTATCATGCTTCACTACCTTAAAAATCTCATTTTTATATTAACAATTTTGACAATATATTTGCAATTTCTAAATTTACCTTATCATGTATACTAATAATCCATTATAAAAGAACGAAGAAACGAACAGTTTTTGAATTCTTGTACCTTATACTATCAAGCAAAAAAATTATGCCAATTTAAATGCTAATTTTCTTCAAAATGGCACAGGGTTATTATAATTAGCAATATACTTACTACCTTGCTTTAGATTTTAAACTTAACCTGTTTGGTAAGCACCACCTATTCTTTTTTATTGTGATTTTGTGTAGTTCCTGTAATTCTCGACAATAGTCCTCTCGTGTCATTCCTATGGACCAGTTTTCTCTCTTGATACAGTATTTGACTCCTAAGCGCAACTGATATCCCACGAGACTATTAGAGATTGCACAATAACATTCTTACTTAGATCTCAGATCTAATTCCTTCTTCTCTAGTTTTTCTAGAAATTCATTTCCAGAGATAAATCGCATTAATAGTTTGGATTCTCATGATATTTCAAATTGGTGATTTTTGCTAATCGATCATCCAATCAAAGCCACCGATAATATAACAAAAATAAAAAATAATTCAAAGATCAAAAGAAAGGTTCAGTCTAAACCAAATATTTGGATATATTTTTAACCACTTCTTTCTAAAATTTATTACAAACACGAGATATTCGTAAAAATTTCTTGTCGGTGGTTAATAAAGTTATACTCATTAACATACTTTTCCTCTTGTGCTCTCAAATACGAACCGTACGCTGACCCTTAAGCTTGCTCGCTCAATATTCGCGAAATACTGCTTTCCTAGGATGTTGATTTCTCTATACAAGTATTACACAATCCACCTTGCTAAATTTATACGAAATAATTGTACTAAAATTAAATAAGGATTAATCTCCAACTATATGTTATGGAAATATCATGAACATAAGTAAGTTCCATAATTATTGACATATAATAATACTACGAAAATTTATGGCGAAATTATTTGAAGTAAGAGGCTCTTGTGATTTACTTACGTCACTTTTTATCATTTAGATTATATCTTTGAAGTGAATTAATCACGCATTTATTCACCATGAATCACGCATCCGGAATTGAGAATCAAGAGATGAGATACCACCGCATCAAAGTAATGCAAAAGATATCAAATTGATATTAATAGTAAACGACTCCAGATTTACAAAAATTAGAAATCGCTACTAGTATTTCAAAAAAAAAAATCCTTTTTTTAAGTAAGGAATATTTTCAATGTCATGCCATTGCAAGAAACTTTACCAAATTTTAATTAAATTATAACTATTTATTTGTCGAATTTAATAATATCAATTTGGGACAAAAAGTTCGGGCACTATACTCGTTCAAGTCGTCAAGTAGAATTTAAATTTTTAGATGGAACCTAAAGATCCTTAACAGGTTAATAACCGGTTAAAAAAAATACCTGTTCCACCTATATAAAATATTCAATCTTGTAACACGCCGGGCTAATGATGAATTTTAAATATTATTTTTAATTTATTTTTTATGTTTTATTTTGTTTTTAAGGATTGGAGTCGTCTTATTCAATATACATAGATCACTTTAAAGATGTTCAAAAATATTTTAGCTTTCTGTAAACTAAATATATAACATTCTTGTCAATGGTTCGAAAGATAAAGTTCATATCATAAAACATTTTTGCACAATGTCTGTGAAATTTTTTATAATATATATTAATTCTTAAATCTAATCTTTGCAATGTGAATACCTTTTAATAATAGTGTTGTATTTATAAACAATTTTTGTAATGTAAGCAGAAGGTTTTATTGAGTAATTATGGAGTAAAATGAAGTAATCTTGACGTTAAATTAATCAGTGTTGCTTTGTATTGTGCAGCCATTCCTACTCTCAACGTCGGCGCTTAAGCTTCAGATAATTGAAACCGGATCATATTATGAACTATATGTCAAAAATTGATTTATTGCATTGTTTGATAAAACCGTTTTGTAATAACTTAGCGTTAGTATCTATGTATTAATTAATTTATAATACCACGGAGAACAATTAGTTAATGATAAGTCGGGATCGGTCTGGCCTAACATTTATAAATTTAATATTTCGTAACTATTGTTGCGGGAAAAGCTCATTTTAGCAAATGGTATGATAAAAAGGCGAAGCCCATCGATTGTACCGCCGAAACCTAAAAGTAATGTCGCAACTTAATTCACAATAAATTATTATATAGCTGAATGCCATAATAATATATCATGAACTGGTCCGAACCGGAAATACCAAGACCGCAAGGACCGGTCTATTAATTTTTCTGATATTTTATCAACAGGTAAATAATTATATGTATATTTTATTTTTGAAAATATTAACTAAAATGTTAAAATTTATTCAAATTTAAAATATATCTTAAGAAAAGAAATTTATGGAATAAATATAATAAATATTTTATAAAGAAAACAATACCGCAATGCGGCGCAATAGCAATCCATCAACTGTTAAACTGAATATATTATAGAACCTCGGGCAGTGTTGTACATTTTTAATTTCCGTAGCTTTTTTTTGCTGTCCCGTACATGCCCTTACTCCTCTGCAACTTAAAATTCTACAAAAAATGTTTGTATTTATGCGTAAACATTTTTAGTTGCTACGGGATCAGAACAATAATATCATTATTAACGATATTAAATATCAAATTCCAATTCTTTTGTTTGATAATCCGATAAATTAGTTGTTTTATTACGTTTATCTATAAAAATAAAGTATTTAATTATTAAAATTTTCTTTGAATTATCATAATTTAATCATATCATACCATTATTTTCAATCTGATCATCTTCATCAAACTTTCGTTTAC
>CAJVPP010002785.1:0-13535 GCA_910592005.1 Funneliformis mosseae
TTCCTAACATTTTATATCGTTTATTTTTAATTATGACTGTTAGAATAATGATTTTCTTTTTAAAATACAAGATAAAAATACAAAAAAGAAAATAAATAAGTATAAATATAAATATAATTGAAAAAAAAAAAAAAAATAATAATACAATGAAGTTAAATAATAATAATAAAATATATATATAATATAAAACCCAAAAAATCTACATTTACATCAAATAACAACTATTATTATTAATACACCAAATAAAAATTTGTTTTAAAATCATCTAGATTTTAATTGACTTGTTGAATAGAGAAGCGGTAAAATCGTAAAGGATGGATGGTTAAAATGATACACGAATAAAACTTAGCAATAAGATGGAAATACAAAAAAGAATTAAATATGTAAGTTAATAAAATTTTGTGCTAATTATATGTATAAATGCAAAATAAAAAATTGTGATTATTTGCGAAGGAGAATTCGGATTGGTTAAATTTTTTTTTGAATTTTATATAATTGTAATAAATATAATTTTGGAAAACCATAATTTTGTGTGGTGGATTTCGCAAATAAATTTAAAATAGTTAAATAATAATTCGTTCAACAAATTATTTTCTCAACACATTATTTATATAATAAGTTATCCCCCAATCGAAGTCCCCTTTCTTAATTGCCAATTCTTAATTTCTTTGAAATTTTAGCCTTGCCTTTTCCTTTCCTATCGCTTTCGGCCGGAACGTAACCAGGGGGGTAATAAGGTTGTTGCTGAGGCGAAGAAGTTGCGCTAGTAGGGTAATTCAAATATAATTGCTGAGCAGGGACATCAAAAGGTATTGTCATTGGAATTTGAGGAGGTAAATTATTATATAATTGTGATGGTTGTTTAAAGAATTCGGGAGGTAAATTGGATTGAATTGAAGTAGGTTGTTCAAAACTTCTCCTATGAGCAGCCATATAAGGGTTCATTTTAGGAGATGGAGGGGTCGGAGAATATGAGACTGGATAGCTTCCTCCCATGATAGGAGATGGAGGAGTTGAATACGAAAGCGGATAGCTTCCCATGATAGGGGATGGAGGAGTTGAATACGAAAGTGGATATGGTCCAAAGGTACCAGGTGGATTATATGTGGTCATTTGTGGCGAAGATGGTTGATAAGGCGCAACTTGATTTGATGCTTCTTGTTTTTGTTCCTGTGCTGGATGAGGCGGAAGCGGAACGGTATAGCCTTCAATGATTTCTGACTCGGTAGGACTACGAGTGTTACCATCATCCTTTTTATTACTTTCATATTGTTGTTGATGTTGCTGAAGGTTCTGTTGAGAGATTGGTGCTTGCATCCTTACAGAAGACTGTGTCGTGCTAACGGTAACATTCTCGTATTGTACAACGGTTTCTTCAATTTCAGAAGTTGTATTATTCAGTATTTTCCTTGACGTTTGTATTTTATTTGTGGTGGTTTGAGTAATTATGGGTCCACCGCTAGTATTTATCGTATTCATTAATGGTTGAACCTGCTGTCCGCCAACTTCCATACCATTATTATAACTTTGTTGCGATTGTTGTGGTTGTTGAGGGTACTGTTGCTGATACTGTTGAGTTGGCTGTGGTGAATATGGTTGAGTTTGTTGTGGATATGATTGAGGTGGTGGTTGAGGTGGTGGTTGCTGCCCATATTGTTGTCGATATTGTTGAGGATATTGTGAATACTGCTGGGGCTGCTGTGGATATTGCGGTGGTGGGTATTGAGGAGGTGGGTATTGCTGTGGATATCCTATCTGTTGTTGAGGATATGGTTGTTGATATTGCTGAGGTGGATATTGCTGTAATTGCGCATTCTGCGTTGGTGGAGTACGAGGATTTTGACGTGATTGTATCGGAGGTTGACGATTAGGAAGTGGTGCGTTCATCATTACAGGACTCTGCCTTGGTAAATTTGCATTTACTGGAACGGGACTTTGTTGTTTACGAGTATTACGAGCTCCCGTTGGATTTGATCTTCCCGCGGTCATTTGGCTCATTTGATCGGAAGTTGATGGTGATGGTGGTGGTCTTGTTCCTTGACGTACTGGTAAATGCACATTGTTCATAATTGGGCTTTTGTGGCCACGAGCACCATTCGGCGATTGGCGACCTTGCATCGGGGGTTGACGGTTAGAAGCTTGTGGGTTAATTGGATACGGTGATTCTCTTCCACGTACGCCACTATATGGACTTTGCTTTCCAGGTATTAATGAACTTGGAGTGGCCGGACTTGGTTTTGGTGATTGATGACCTTGCTTCTGAGTTGGGCGTCCTGTTTGCGGATAAGCCGCTGATTGATTATAATTTTCTTCATCTTGATCATAAGTTTCGTGATTTGTGAAATAACCATCCTCTTCCGCATCACGTGCAACCTGTTGCTTGATTTGTTGTTGAGAAGCTTGCTTTTGAATTTGTGGATGGAATTGCTGAGAACCCTGCTTTTGAACTTGTGGATGGAATTGCTGAGAACCCTGCTTTTGAATTTGTGGATGGAATTGCTGAGAACCCTGCTTTTGAATTTGAGGACGTGGTACTGCACTTTGAAGCTCGTCACGAGGTGGCTGATTTTGAATAAAAGATTCATCGATTTGTTGTTGAGATCGTTGCTTCTGTAACTGTTGACGATACTGAGATTGTAGAACCGATTTTGTTTGTTCATTGTTGTCCTCCTCATCTTGTTGATATTCCGATGCTTGTTCGTCATCACGATATTGATCGTATACATCATCTTGATAATATTGATCAGCTATTTCTGCATCATCTTCATCCTGATTTCGAGCTTCCTGTGGTTGTTGTTGCCTTTGTAGTCTTTCACGTTCTCGTCTTTTACGTTCTTCCTGTTGTTCCAATATAAGCTTCTGTTGCTCTTGCTGATATTTTTGAATTTGATAAAGCTTAGATTCTTCCTCCTCTTCTTGTTGTTGAATATACATATCACGAAATTCTTGACCTTTATCAACCGGTTGATTGAGAAAATTTTCCATTTGTTCGGTAGGAGTACCAGATGGTGGCAAATTAGGTCGTGTCTTTGAAAAACTACTATTATTTGAACGGCTATACTGTTGAAGGGCAGAAGGAGGGTGTAAAGTACTTGAAGCATCGGATTTCCTTTTACCGCTACTTCTACTGCTTTTAGAACTTTTCACCCATGGCAAATTGAAATTGCTTAGAGCGCTTATTCGATTAGAACTATGAGTTGATAAAGCGGGATTATTAGTGTTATTTAAATTTTGTTCCCATTCTGTCATGTATCGATTTCTCTCTTCTATCATAACCCATTCACATTCATGAATTAGACCGCGACGAGGTTCAATAAAAACCCATTCACTCCATTGTTCATCTTGCTCTTCAACATTTGCCTCTATCCAAACGTAAGGGAATAAAGCATCAATCGTTTCAATTGATAGATGAGAACTATCCACAACATCAACCGTTTGATCTATTATTTGCCAATCTTCCCAATCTTCATATGTGTGACCATGCATGTAAGTCGATGAATCCGAAGAGATTGAAGGTGGACGACGTTTTATACACAGGAAAGAAATTGTTTTACGACGCGTGGGGGGTCTTTGCGTCCTCACTTCCTGAGATTCTTCACGTCTCGTATTTTCAAACACTGTTGAACCACCATGACTAACGTTATTATTAAAATTACTACTACTATGATTATCGACACCGCCACCGCCACCGCCGCCACCATCGGACGAAGGTCCAAGCGTTGAAGATAGGCTAAATATATTTGAACTATTATCTATTGACTCGCGGAATCCTTGATTACGAAAACCATCCCACTTATGTTCACCACCGTTACTATTTTCATCATGAAATTCACTACTACTTGAATCGTTATTCATATCATTAAAATCAGATGAACTCATCAATGGGTCGCTAACAAATTCGATTTTTGGTAACGGCGGAAGTGCTTCAAACCGATCATTTTTTTGACTACCGTTTCGCTTCTTTTTTCCGTCACTCTTCTTTCTTTTGACCTTAATGGTATTCGGGTTTATATTTCTATCGTCATAAGCAAAGAATAATTTTAGTACTTCTTCGGACATGATCCCTAACCCTTTATTTTGCAATTCCTCCCATTTGGACTCTGCGGTTCTTGGATCATCGATTATAATTATGTTTGACGATTTAAAACTTGCTTTACGTTTCAACGCACTAAGCGAATCCAATAATTCTGGGAATATATCCGCCAAAGAACTTCTATTTGATTTATTTGTATTAATGGTTCTAGTTTTTCTAAGCAAACTTGATTGTCTACTAATTGAATTAGAATTTGATTTATTATCATGAAAATTATTATTACTAGAATCGGAGATCTGCCTCCTTGATCTGATGACCTCATCCAAATCAGAAATGGTAATATCGGGTAAAGAATGCTCACTCGATATGATCTCTCTACCATCACCGCTAACGCTACTATTCATTAAACATTTTTTTCTACATTCAACATAATCTTGTAGCAATAAATGCAACCTCTCTGGTAATTGGGTTGAACAAGCCCTTTCTCTCAAATAAGCTAAGAACAAATGAATTAACGCGTGAGAATATTTTAACCATTCTTGATAGGCCGTTAGAAAATTTTCGTAAGTTTTCGTTTTTACTTCGTTAAAAATATGAAGTGACATTGATTTTAAGATGCGTGTTGGATGCATATGATTAATATGTGATTGTTCCATTGTCATTGCGAATAAATCAAATAATTCCACAAGTATTCCTTTATTCTGTCTTGGAAGATATGAAAGGAATTGATTAAATGATCCTTTTCTCGGGTCATATTGCCATTCTATATATATATATAATTTTTTTTTAAAAAAAAAAAAAAAAAAAAATCCGATCGTTAACACACAATTCGTTTCATTAAAATTTCAAATCATCTTTTATGTTTCCATATTATTACCTTGTTCATATCTGACGAATTCCTCATAACATTCATAGGGCACGATCTTGGAAGTACAATTTTTCATTGTCCATCGCATACCAGCGATAACATTATGTATATTTTGAAATTTTAATTCATCCTCGAATTCGGTACGGTTATCTCTCAATAAACAATTAATGAGGTACCTGACCTCATCTGCTCCATCACCGATTCGTATGGGTCTAAAGATATCTGATTCCGTCAATCCTAATAGATGGGAAGAAGGGAAAATGATTTGGTTAAGAATCAACATCCATTTTTACTCCTTTAGTCCTATGTAACACAAGATCACAATACCCCTGTGACAAATAACCAAGCGACCCCGTGACCAAATCGAACTAAATGCATACCTCTCAACACAACCTCTCCGGCGCACAAATGAATAATTAGGTAAGCTTCACCCAAAGTTACCAATTGTTCAATATCCCGTTTTTGTTTTCTTTTTGTGCTCACACTCATCTTCCTTCTCATACTTCCACCACTTCCCCTTTTTAATTTTAAGCTGTCACTTTTCTGCAAATGTTGTAAATGTGGATTGACTACATGATGATTTAGATTTGTTAATGAGGCAGGTTTCCCTCGGAGCATTTTAAAAGGATTTTGTTTGTGTCGTCGTTTTTTTTTTTTGGTTTGAGAACAAAAAATTTATAAAACTAAAATAAATCTAATTTTTTGTTTGTACAAAAAAAAAAAAGTACTTAAAAAATTATGTACACTCTATTAATGATATACGTATTATTAAATAAACCTGCAAACTATGGACAAAATTTTTTTTCTCTTTTTCGGTTACGGTAAAATTTTAAGTGAAAAAGGTGTACATATTATTATTACTAGGTTGCTTTTTTAACTGATTTTCGGTAATTTTTTCTGAATTTAATAAAAAAATTTTTTTTTTTTTTGGACTCTATCCAAAAAAAACCTATTTAAGCAGATGAAAAAGATTTTTTTTTTCTAGAGAAGAGTACTTTGTATTTATTTATTTATTTTATATATATATATCTATATATATATTCTTTTTTTACTTATTGCTTTCCTCTTTCTTTTTCAAAAAAGAAAAGATTCAAGCGACGAGAGGGAGGTAAAAAAAAAAAAAGATTTCAATTTTTTTTTCTCGAAAGGAAAAAAAAAAAAAAAATATTGGAAAGAATCCGATGAATTTTTTTTTTTTTTTCCTAAAAAAAAAAAAATGTATCAGTCTATTAAAAAAAAAGGGACTCTTGATATTTTTAAATATGCAAATAATCTGCATTCTGATGTTCTTTGACCGAAACATTGTATTACTCTAGAAGGAAGCGAAGTATTTGAGGTAACTTACAATAAACCACTAATAGGAAATGAAATTTGGATGGTCGATCGTATTGTTCTAAATAACATATATAAAAAAAAAAAAAATAGATGCTTTCGGAAATATGAACGCTAATAGATGCTTTCGGAATTATGAAAGCTAATGTATCATAATATAAAAAGGCATATAAAAAAAAAAGTCTTTGTTTATGTCAAACATGTACAATCCGTATTCCATCAGATAAGTAAAAGAAAAAATAAAAAAAAAAATAAGAGAATCTTTTTTTTTGTTTTATATACAGTAATCGTTTTGTTTGATTATTTCGCTTGTTTTATTTCTCTACCTTATTTATTTTTATACACAACAAGATATTTCTTGATCACATCCATAACAAATTTTTTCAATCAAGGAATTGAAAGACTCGCTTGATTTATGCAAAGGAATGTCGGCCGTTGCTTGGCATCACAGTGGTACCAGTAAGCTGCATGAACAAAAAAAATAATAATGAATTTTTTTTTTTCTTTTTAATATCAACAAAATAATAACCATCCTTCCATTCTTTGACCTTTATTTACGTACGCCATTGTAAAGAGGTAATTGAGGGGAAAAGGTAACCTCGCTCAAGTGATAGTTGACATCATCGAAAAAAAATTGAATGAATAAAAAACGTAATGGTGGCATTTGTAAGAAAAGATGTTGAAATGTTGTGATATTGTGATGAGGTGATGTGGTGCAACCAAGAAAAGATTGCATAAAGTCGAAAAACCTTATTTATTATAAAAGGATCGTCACGTGATCGACGCTGCTGCGTGCGGTGAAGGAGGTTTTCTAAATAAATGAAAGGTTAGTATTGTTTTAAATATGGGAAACCAGCACAAAGGTTTTAGGTTTAAAAATAAAATAAAAAAAAAACACGAATCATCAAATGAATTAGCATATTTTATTTTAAACCCATAGTTAGTTAATTGATTTCGGTGATGATTATCAAACGTTTTAATAATATAATTATCGTAATGATCTTCGAACTTATAAAAAAAAAACAAAGTTAAATTTTCTATAATAATTAATGATTGACTCCAAGTATGAGTTAAAGAAAGTAATCTCAAAGAATGCAATTTAAATTTATTAATACCACAAGCACTTCGCATAATAACGTATGCAAAATGTAAGATGCATGCGCCAAATATAAATAAAGATTATATTTATAATAATAAATAGGTTTTTACTTCTTACTTCAAAAACAATTACACGATAAAACTTTAAAATGACAACGTAAAAAAAAATTAGAAATGACAATCTATTAGATTTAACTAAAAATGTACCTTGGTGATTATAAAAGAATGAAAAGAACGAATGAAGGACGTTGGCCGATAAGCACAGCCCATTATATGCTGATTACATCAACCCTAAGTAAGTTAAAAATAAAAAAAAAGGAGTTTGCTTTGTAATCGTGTGAATTTATATTTCTTTTTAACTTTTTTTATTTTCTTTACCTATTTTCGGATAAATCATTCCGAACGAAAGAAATCACTAGATTGATTGGTCACTTATGGTAATGTATTACTATATACATTTTTATGATTATCTATCTAAAAAGAATATGTGAGATGCTTTGCTTTGATTAGTCGTTGTCTTAATAATTATGATTTAGTAGGAAAAAAAAGTAGCATTAATCCATGTGGTTGAAATTTTCAAAATGTCTAGTCAAAACGTGCCGACTTAACCTTTAAAATCCATAATTTATATTACTGTTTTATAAATAAACAACAAATAGTAAATTTCCCGATGTGAAAAATGAATAGATCTTTGCATAAGATTCGCTCGATTGTTTTTTTTTTTTTTTTTTAACTGTCGAAATGTTTTGTTGATGTTAGTGCAACGGCATTTCACGAACGAAGTGAATTCCGTACCGTAGAATCAAGATGCTTTTTGCGTCATCTCCAATTTGAAGTTGATCATTTTGATTGGTTCATGACTGGTTTACTTCCTTTTTTCGGATTTGTTTTTAATTAAGCTGTTTATCAATAGATTTCAACTGATGGATCATTTTTAAACAAATAATTTGGTAAATAAAATGAATGATAACATTACCTTTTGTTTACTTTTATACATCATCGTTTAGGTTGGGAATCCCGAAACTACCACAACCATCAGAATTAATAAATATGAGTCACGTTATAATCACATGATTTGTCATGTCTCGTGACTTGACTTTAATTGCCAAACGATCCATCATGTTCTCGGGCTGAAATGCATTCGAACTTGGAATTAAATCGTTGTTCATTTTTCTGACAATTTTCTCTCTTTCAAATTGCAAAAGGGTCCATTGAAAACTCCTGCTAATATAATTGTTAATATAATGAATTAATTATTC
This sequence comes from Funneliformis mosseae, assembly GCA_910592005.1. Lineage (NCBI taxonomy): Eukaryota > Fungi > Glomeromycota > Glomeromycetes > Glomerales > Glomeraceae > Funneliformis > Funneliformis mosseae. The sequence goes on from CAJVPP010002785.1 coordinate 8,591, forward strand.
AAAAATGTAAGATGACGAGCCTTATCATGTGAAAAAAAAATGGATTTTCATTAAAGATTAGCAAACCTATCAAGGATGCGCATGTATTTAAGAAAATTTCTTCAATTAAACGGTAACTGTTGAGTTGTGCATAAGGCGTCAAAGACCTGAAACGAAAAATGTTTGTTACCTACTCCTTATCAAATCAATAATTACGTAACGTCACCTGCGCATGGGATAATAAATTTCGGGTGGTTTCCTTATGAAGGTTTAAATTGTACCAGATGTCTGGTTGGTGCATTCAGAACGAACGGTGTGATTTTCTGATTTTTTGTTAATCTCACCAAAATCTCGAAAATTGCAGTGTGAATGTTGAATCAAATGGACAAAGGATATTAATGGAATTTTCATGTACGGAATATTCAAGAAAAATGGACGTCAGGTCATGTGATTATTTGTTTTTATTTCCGTAATTGTACTGTACCATCTCATCTTTCGGTGTACCATATAATTAATTAAATTGTTACATCAAAAGAGCTTGAGGCCGACTACACTTTCTTCTGAAACACAAGTTTTCGAACATGCCGTGGTACAATTAAGGGACGCTTACCCGGAAATAACTTCCGCCTGTAATTCCTTTAATATCCTAATTGAATAACAAATTCAGAATTGATTCTCTTTAACAAAGTTTACATTATAGATGCGAAAATGGATTTTAAAAAGTGACCAATAAAATTCGAATTAAACAATTAAAAAAATATTTCGGATGACAATTGTTCTTATTGTGGTAAACCCATTTATCGAGAAAATGTGGTGTGATCCATATAGAATTTATAGAATTTGACATGAAAAATTCATCTAATTGATGAATTCCCGATGAAATCCTCTTTGAAGGTGATTATGATGTAAGAAATTCTTTGTACGAATTATAATTCAATGACCAGGGTACTGTATAATATAAAAATTATAAATTAAAAAAATTTATATTGTATATAAAGTTTGTGTAAGGTACAATCATTCATTTATAGAATTATTAAAATATTTGGTTCATTAAAATTTCACAAATCTATACTTTGTTTATTAGAACTGTTTCTCAATTGTTTGATATGAAATACAACACTAAATTGAAAACTTCAAAATACAATAATAGGCTAAAAAAATATGACAAATTGTCAATATAAAGTAAATTTCTATAATGTTATATTTGTATTAATAGCTTTCTGTTACTTTTAGTATATTATCAATATAAAATACCTTTTAATGGAATGATAATGTCAAACAAATTGAATGTAATAAATGTAAATTATTTTAAAAAAAAATTGTGAATATTAGTTTAATTCTAATTTCAATAGTTATTATTTTGAAAAATAAAAATAAATCTATAAGAAATATAAGTAAAATATAATAATTTGACCAAGTTTTTGTTCATTTCTAGAAACTCTAATTTAACTTACATATCAATCAAATTTAAATATAAATCATTGTAAAACTATAATTCATAAGATATTTTTTAAGTAAAATTAATATAATTTTCTAAATTAAACTTTATAATTTAAATGTTAATTTTGTTAAATATAAATTAGCTTATATATGATTTATGATAATATTACTATAAAATAATAAATTTTATTAAAAAAAAACGAAATTTTAAAACAATAATAAAAATAAAATATATATATATTTAAATAATATATAAAAAAAAAGAATAAGTAATATAAAATATAATTCAATTATAATTTAAAATAATAAGATTTGAAAATTATATAATTATCTTTTTTTTATCCTTTCAATAACTTAGAAATTACCTATAATTTTAATTATTAATTAAATTAATTTTAAAAATTATTTTTTAGTAAATAAATTTTTATAATAAAATAAATAATATTTTTAAAAAATTAATAAAAATAAATGCAAAACACACAAAATTAATTATTATATTTATACTATAAATATACTTTTTGTAAAATTTAAAAACCAATTTTAAAATATTATATTATAATTAAAAATAATATATTAATTATATTATTAATAATAAAACATATATAGTAATAACATCAAATTATTTTATTATATTAGATTGTAATAAGTCATAATTTAAAAAATCAATTTAAAATATACAGTTAACTTTTATTATAATGAACTCTATATTCTAAATCTCAACTTTACTATAAGGTTATAGTGAATATTTTAAAAGATTTGATTAGCTAATACACTATTATTATACGAAAGAAGACATGGATGATGATGATCTAAATGATAACGTCGATCCTTAAGAAATCATATATGTCTTCTATGTCATCTATAACATCTATAGCATTTATTTCTTTTATTTATTTTATTTTATTTATCTCATATATTTATTATATTTTATTTATTTTACATATTTTATTTATTATATTTATTTTTTTTATATCTTCGATAACTTTATATTTTTCATTTTATATAAATAGAAGACAATTTCCTTTAGCTTAGCAGTATGTCTGACTTATAGTTTTATATAATAGTTTAGTTTAATCCCTCTAACATAATTGTATAGTACAGAGCGCCGACTGAGGCAGTACTTCATTGTTATAGTTATTAAATAAACTGTTAATTTACTAACACTCTTCTAAATCTAAATATCAAATTAAACCTTCTGCTTACCACTCATAAATATTGTTTCACATATCACTTATAAGCATCTTAAAGAACTAACCGTAACACTTGATGCCTTCTGCCAAAAATGTTTTTGAAATTTGTATAAATCGTTCATATTTGATGAACATTATTTGTTAAATTAAAGACATTATAGATTGCATATCACTTTAAATCGAACTAATATAGTTGCGCAGCATCGTGACAGACCTTGCTATTTTTGTTATCCTCTGAACCTGTTACTTCTGAGTGTTTTCAACATTTTTGGAATTGATATACTGCTGAATATCCTGCAACAACATTTACCAGATATACTCAACAATATATTGAAGAGTTAAATTATACTTACCTTTATATTGGATTATCTGATGCAGTAAATCAAGTTATATTTAGTCTTATTTTTAGTATATGATATAATGCTAGGTTTAGAGAATCACCCACTACAGTTAGACAAAATATTTACAACGCATTTGTATTAACTCAAGGATTTGCATTAGATCCATTATATCAATTATATCAAATATCTGAGATAACTTTTATACCATCTTCTAAAATAACTGAAACAATTGAGAAATCTGATTCAACAATTTTAAGTAATAATACTGACGATAATCTATATACAAACAGTTTATTATATATAGATGAAGAATTAAATTTAGAAAATTTATTCGAAGAAATAGCTGCAAACCAAACTGACATTTAAGCATTAATTGCTGCTTTACAAAATGTTACTAAAATTTTGAATCTAAACGCTCCACCCAATACTAATACTAACAATAGAATTTTTAATTTGATCAATCAGCTACAAGCCAATGCTCAAATTATGAATGCTAATCTACCACGAAGAGAATCTCGCATCACTGATCTTCCTTATTTTTATGGTAGAAATCAAGATCCAATTAGCTAGATGGAAGATTTTACACGTGCTTATAATGCAAATGGAATTAATGATAACAGAAAGCTTGAAGTCATATCTGCATATTTGAAAAATTCAGCTTTAATATGGTGGATCACAAATCAAGCACTAGTAAATGGCATGCAAATCGTATTACTGTATGGACTGGTAATAACAATGGTACAGATTTTACTGTAACCTTTACAACTACCTTTAGGTCCCAAACATTGGTAGAAATTTGAACAACTGAATTAGAGAGAAGAAGATAGCAACCTGGTGAAACAGTCGATGACTATGTCAATGCCTTACTTAAATTATACCGTAGAGTTAAAACACCAGCATTTCAGTATTCTGACGCCTATAAAGCCAGACGACTTGTTTCTAGACTTTGCTTAAACTCCATATTCTTGTCAAACCATTCAATGATCAAACATGAACAAATGCTTTAAATTGAGCCAAATAATATAAACTTATATATAAGGATACTGCTGCTGTTAAAGCTTATATGAATAAGTTCGCTCCTCCAAAAGTTGCCTTAACTCAAATGAGTGATTTGAATAATGCTATTGCCACTTTAACACAACAAATACAACAGATGAATGTGAATAATAATAATAGAAAAAATAATCAAGACTATCAAGGTAATCGACGAAATGCTCAGCAGAAATACTAGTCCTATCAACAGAATAACCAATAAGCATTCATTCAAAATAACTAACCAAATTACAATGTTCAAAATAATAACCAGCAGCAGAAAGAAAACATCATTTATTTTAATTGTGAACAACCAGAACACGTAAGGAAAAACTGTCTACTTATCATCTTTACAAACAATCAGCAAAATAATAATTTATCGCCTATTATGAATCTAATTTTAGTAAATAATACTTTAAACAATCCTCCACCACCTCCTGCCAATATAAATAATAATAACATTGCACAAAATAATAATACTATAAAATTGCAAGCGCTATAACTGTTAACTCAAATGTTACAGCAACAAGAGACTGAAAATAGCGATCAGTCTTTAAATTAGAAGGTGTACCTCAAGAGGGTAATAGTAAGGAACCTTCTACAGTTCCCTCAAATTTATCTATACAAGAAGCATTTGTAAATAGAAAAAGGAGAATTGTTGATGAAGAAGATGTAATTAAGGAAAAGGAAAACCAACAAAGAAATATTGTGATAAAAAGAACTACTAAACCAAAAGGAAAATGAAAGCCTTCTGCTGTATCTCCAGTAGTTAACATGGTTGATCCATTGTCACCGTGAAATTCTTCAACTCGAGGTGGTCACGTTATCAAGTCTCTACTCGAAATTTCTTAACTACAGCTTACTGTAGTCAAGACATTAGGATCCACCTAACTCTTAACTTTACTAAATCTACGCGTTGAACTTAAACAAATCTATCAAGTATGAAGACTTGAAAGACGAGAT
>CAJVPP010002786.1:0-13517 GCA_910592005.1 Funneliformis mosseae
ATATTATTAATTTACTTGTATATTATTATAATAAATAATATTTTTTATTTTATTTTTTAGCTTTTTTACATTTAGATTTCTAGTTTTTTACATAAAAAACTTATTAAAAAAAGTATTTTATTAGTATTTTTTTATATTTTATTCTTCAAAGAGCAGTTTTATATTTTAAAAAAATAATTATAAAACATATATTTTTTGTATTTGATAATATAATATAAATAAGAGAAAATTTATTTCTCACCTGGGTGATTTTTCACCTATATTTTTACATGACTGGCTGATCAATTAATTGCATCAGAGATCTGAATAAGTCATATTAAATTTTCAATAATGATAAATAAAAAAAATAGCTATGCATAAAACTCTTTGCTTTCTAAGTCACAACGATTCTTTTCTAACAGTAACGAAAGGTTTTGTAATAAAGGGTAGAGTTTTATACTGTTTGTCTCTGATTTTTTTGCTACTAGAGTTTGAGAAGAGAAGTTGTTTTTTTATTCTAATTTGCAAAGGGTTTAAATTTGAAGGATTTTTTCTTTAAAAGTTTAAAGTCTTTTGTTATTCCTTAGCATTTTTTGTTCTTTATATTTTTTTTTGAAGAGAGAAGTTTGAAAGTCATTTTTCTTTTAAGTCCTCTTTACTGGTGTTGACAATTTGCTTCTTTCTTTTGAGTTTTTTTCTCCAAAGTTTTTTTTTTCCTCTGAAAATTCTTTTTAATTTCTTTGAAGTTTCTTACTAGTGGTATTCCTTAAAGTTCTTTCTCTGAAGTTTTTTTTTTCCTTCAGAGTTTTTTTTTCCCTCCAAAAATTCTTTCTCCAACTTCTTTAACCAGTGGTATTCTGAATTTTTTTTGAGCTTTTTTTTCTCAAAAATTTTTAGTATAATTTTAATATCTATCACAAGTAATAAATAACCACTCCATCTGCTCTAATATTATAAACATGCTTACCTCCGAAGCCTTTATAGAAGGTCTTTATTTGCTTATCAAATATTCGTATTTTTTACTTTTTGTGCCTACGCTAATCATTTTTTGCAATGCTGCACCTTTTATAGAACCCACCAATAATAATAATAATAATGAAAAGTATGTTTTTAGAGATGTATTAGGCTTTAAATTTGAAGGTTATAATGGTATTTTTTCACCAATCAATACTCTGATTGAAATTAAGTTGGGAACTAAGTTTCACTTTATAGAATCACAATACATTTTATAGAACAATACACTCTTCAAAATAACTTTGCCATCTTTAAGCACAAGACTGAAAAATTTTCAGATGATACTTGTAGAAAAAGAGTATTTAAGTGTGATTTAGGAAAAGTATATTGAAAAATATTCAAGACCGATATTAGGTAAAGAAAAAAGCAAAGGAAGCAAAAAGCAAGGCTGTATGTAGCAAGTAAACATTAATAGACAATCAAATTCACCAATAGCAACTGTAACATCATTTAATAATGAACACAACCATAAGATTTTTATTGAAACTGTGAAATTTTCTACTACTTACAAAAATTTTTCTAAAGAAATCATAGAACAGATAGAATTTTATGTTGTGCGTAGCTAATATGATGCAGGAACAATTAGAAACCTCCTTCAACTAAAGTATCCTGATTGTGTATTTTTTACTCAAGACTTAGAGAATGCAATTCAAAGAATTAAACGAAAAAAGGGATTAAATTTAAGGAAAACAGCATCTTTATTAATAAAGCTTCTTAAATTTCAAGCTAATGATCTTACATAGTTTGTAAAACTATTAATAGATAACCAAGTAACCAATTAGTTGGTATTTTCTGGATGTTACTAGAGCAGCATAAAAGATAAATAAAATTTTATGATATCATTATTCACAACAACACTGCAAGAACGAATAAATATAACTATTCATTAAGTCTTTTCATATTAATCAATAACTATAATAAGAGTAGGTTGGCAGCTCAAGCATTTATGCAAGATAAAAACAAGAATCATATGAATAGTTACTTCGATATCATCTTGAAGCATTCCATTAATATTTGTTACTGATGCTGATCCCGCAATGATTGCAGCCATTTATATAATATTTTCAGAGACTCATCATATGCAATGTTTATACTATCTCTATCAAAATCTTCCAAAAACCTTTGTTCATATTTAGGATCATTACTTTATCAGGAATTCCTTAAAGATTTTAAAGGAATTTAACGCTCTTATTGTGAAAATGTATTTGAAAAATGAACCAAAGGGATAGTTAAAAAATATGAGGCGGAAAGCAAATATATAATCACAATGCTATTAAATTGAAAGTATACTTGGGTAAAATACTTTACATTACAACATTTTACTGCAGAAATGCAATTTACACAGTGTGTGGAATCAGAAAATGTATTAATAAAAAAGGCCTTACAGTTAAGTTTCTCTCTCTTACAAGTTCAAGAATCTCTTGAAAATTGATTGGAATTTGAATCAATTAATAATCGTTATTCAATCTGAAAAACTTTAATATTATGATACACACAATCTTTTATCATACAAATATTTTTTAGTAGCATTAATAGTATCATAAATAAATATCTCATATAGCTAATTCACAATGCATATTATAAACAAATGTGTCAATCTGTATGTTATCATGCATATCAAGTATAATTTTCTGAAATTCTAGTATCAAATGATAGTTCATTTAAATCTTTCTTTGATAAAGTAGAAGATTCTGCTAAATCTCTTATTGAAACTGATGAGGATCGGGAGCTTAACTTGAAGTCTTGATTTTGATGGTTAGTTTTAACAATATTTTAGAAGTTTGGAAGGTTTCTCAATACAATTACTCGAAATGCTATTAACATGTAATTTTACTTAATATTGGAGAATACTTATGCACTTGTTTTATGCTTATCACTCATAGTATTATATGCAGATATTTCTTTAAAGTATTTGTTGAATTTTCTAATGCATGTTTTCATTTAATATTGATTCCTAAGCGTTAGTATAAGGATAAATATATCAATTCAAGCAATACCTGTTCTAGTGTAACAATTATAAGTAATAGCCAAAATGATCAAAATGGTACGCAAATCACTTTAGAATTTGCCCAAAAATATATCATAAATGATCTTTCAAAAAGGTATTTCAAGCAAATATCACAAAATCAATTAAAACTTAGTATTCTAATAGGCGAAGCTAAAAAAGCAATTCAATTTGCAATTTAAGATGATGATGAAGAACTGATTCAGTTTATTAAGAATTTTAATAAAGAAAAGAAGCTCAACTAATTCAAGAAGAATTAATTAAGCAATAAAAAGTTTTAGCGAATAGAAAAATAAATGACAATCAGGTTCTTTATATACAAAAGAAGTATTGATCAATTCTAATTAAATCTTAGATCCATTAAAGCATTAGCCTAAAGGAAGATCACTAATAAAATGGTTGAAGCCATCTGTTGAAAAATTAGATTCAAAAGGCAAAGGTGAAGACAAATAAGCAATATCTGATAAATATCATAAATGTGGCTCATATGGGAAATATGGTCATTATCTTAGCACTTGTTCTAAAGATGGTTACTGTAATTGAAAAAAATGGTGCAATTGAGTTGCAACTTGTGACGCAATTAAATTTTCTTATGGCGCAATTAAGTTGCAATTCAATTGAAATTTGAAAATAATTATGGGGACCATTTTTAACTTGTTCTAAAAGTTAGGTTACAATACTTAATCACATATTTATAGTGCAAGATCAAAGTGTTATTTTATTAGTTTCACTTAGTAATAGCATAAGATTGTATTAATCTTATAGTAATAGTATATTTGCAATATTTTGGTTTTAATTGTTACATTTATTTGGTATAAAATTTAAATAATAAATATTGATAAATGCTATTTTTTTTATAATAATTATTGCTAATAAAAAATGCATACAAAAAAAATTATAAGGGGTGAAAAATAATTTATATCACCCAAGATGAAGAATAAATTTACTCATATTTTTATTATTTCAAATTTTTTTCTTTTTATAATTAATTTAACTATTTTTTTTATTTATTAAAATATTTTTTCATCTACATTTTTATTATTTATCAATATTTGCAATTAAGATTCATATAATTTTTCTCTATAAAATCTATTTTTCTTCTTTATATAACTATCATTCTTCTTTATTATTCATATTATTATCTAAAGTAATTATTCTAATTTTAATTCTTTATATAATTAATATGTGTTTTCTTCTATATTTTATTATAATATTTTTCATTTATTTTATTATATTCTTATTTTAATTTTTATTCTATTTTTTTAAATTTATTTTTAATCTTTTATTTGATTATTTTAAGTTCATCTAATATTGTTAGATGAAATCTGGAGGTTTTACAAGTTATCTAAATAAAAAAAAGGTAAAATTTAACAAAATTATATTAAAATCTTATTAAAAAATATGCAAAATTCTGAAAAGTTAAAACTATATCAAAGCTTATAAAAATTCAAAACTATATCAAAATTTTAGTAAAAAATTAGCAAATCTATAGTTTAAATGTTTTGCCAAATTTAAAATGAGTTTAAATAAGCAACCTTCAGTTTATCTTTTAATTCATTATTCATATTATTTCTTCCTATTATAATTCTTATTTTCTATTCAAATGGATTCATTATTAGTTTTTCTTTGAATCTATTAACAATTATACTATTTCTATTATTTATTTATTTATCTTTAGTTTAATTTTATTATATCCTATCTTGATTTATTTTATTTTTAAGTAAAGTTTTATAAATTTACTAAATATGTATAATATATCAAAAAGATACTTATCATCTTATCATTGATTTTAACATATCAAAGAGATTTTTAATATTTTATTATTGTATTTATATATTAATAAAAAACAATTTGTAATAAAATATATTATATAAAAATATTATTTTATAAATTAATAATTATATTAAAAATTAGAACGAACCTATTATTTCTTTCTAAATATTAAATTTATATATAAATTTCTCTTTATTAATTATAAAGTTACTTTTACATGATTAATTGATTTAAATAATAAAATTCTATCTTTATTTATAAAAAATTTTATTATTGATCAATTTGTAGAATTTTTCTCTATTTCTTATTCTTTTCTTAAAATTTCTAATTTCTATTTCTTTTATTATTAATTCTAATTTCAATTCTTTTTACTGATAATTTTTAATTCTTTTTTATTTTAATAATGTTTTCTATTTCTATTTTTCTTAATATTTTCTAATATTATATTATTTTTCATTAATATTTTTTTATATTACATTATTTTTTATTAACTTTTTAATGTTACGTTATATCTATTTTTAGATTTTATTAAGATAATATAAATTCTAATTTATTTCCAACTTTTGTTTCTACTTTATTTTCTATTTTTTTTTCAAATCTTCTTTCATTATTTTTTATGATCCTTCTTCATTATTTTAAAGATTATTATGTATTCTTATTATATATTCTTATAATATCATTATTACATCATTTCTATTTTTAAATATTTTTTTTTTAGTTTTTAATAATTAATTTTCATTTTTTTATATTTCTTTAGTTTCTCATAATGAATTTTATTTTTCCTTCATATTCATATATATATTTGTATTTTTCATTTTTTCAATATTTTCATTTTTAGTAATATAAGTTATACAGTATTCTATAATCTCAGTTCATTGATTTCTTTTATTTAAACTTTTGTGTAATCTTTATGTATATTTATAAATTGTCTTATTTTTCTTTATTTATTTTAAGAGTTTATTAATTATTTTCTTTTTTTTTGTGATTTTGGCTATTTATTTTTCAGATATGATTAATTTTTGATCTGTATTATATTTATCAACATTTATCATATGATTTATCATATTTCATATATTGTATTACTATCTATTTTATATCACATTTTCTATTTATTTTTGTATCATTTCTATATTACTTGTCATGTGATTCATTGTTGATATCAAATGATTTATAATTGTTTAATTATTTATCCCTTATTTTTGATTTAATTTTGTCTAATATAATTTTGTCTTAATATCTGGCTAATTATTTGTTCTTTATGACTCTGTTTGATTGATACATACTAATTTACCTATATAATTTTTATATTTTTATCACAAATGTCAAAAATTGATTAAATACTAATATATAATAAATAAAATATTTGTCTCTAAGCCCTTTTTGCTATGTAATAACCTATATTTATTTGTTAATCATTAATTTCTTTTAGGAAAGGCCTTTGAGATAATTAAGATTTTAAGATATTTAGTTTGTTAGCTTAGTTTCGGTATAATTCCAGGTCTAATACCAATAATGATGGGAACCTATTTATATTAAAATTTTTGAAATCACTTATCTGTAAGCAATTTCAACCAGAACAATGATCCCAAGCATGCTAGTCGTGTAGCGATAGAAGTTGTAGACGTCAAAAATATTGTAGAAAGGAGGCAGCAAAAATATCTTGCTGAATTAGAGCAATTTTTGAATAAAGATTATCTGTTCAAAAAAAGTTTAGACTGGTATTTATTAATTAGTTTACTAATCGTTAATCCTGAATCTGAACTTTCATATAATGAAAAAGATGTAGGACTTCATTGACGATCAAATTTTTTGTACACGAATAACATTAAAGAATAAATAACAGGTATTAATTGATTGCAAACGTTTACATTTATTTAAACTATTTCAGAGATTTTTTAATGGAAAATTGTCAAGCTTCTCTAAAACGACATCCATACGAACCATACTATTTTTTACATAAATTCACGTGATAAATATTTTATTATGCCCATTAAAATTGACCGTTATTATTAACCAAAAGAAAACTTTTCATTTTTTTAATTAGGTTATAAAATAATAAAAAGGTAACATTGACAAATAACTATCTTTTATTTCAAAGATCACCCTTTAAAGTAGAACGTTTATAACAATATAAAATCTTTATACATGAACATTTACTTGTTAAAGTTTTGCTTTTAATCCAGAATTACATCAGGTAACGTCTGTACCACCTTCAATACTCCATCTAAGTTGGATGCCTTAACAACATTAAGCAGTTGTTGTTTTGGCTTGGACGTTCCATGAGTAAATTCGTAATAGCCAAATGTGGCTCCCGCGTGTTGGTCAGCGGAAATGGGGGTTTCTATTAGTTGAAGGTGGAATTTAATGAACGTGTAAGTTAAGTTAAAAAGGATGTTTTACCGATCAGAATCGCAGATACATACTGGCGAGAGATATCGCAATAGGCCTCAAAACACCAAGCATCATTGCCGGCAATCCTCCCATCACAAAGTCTCTTTTTTTCTGGGAATTTTCGATTCTCCAAACATTCTGTAACATTAACATCAGATAACAATAAGCGGCATCAAAGGCTTTAGCAATGGATACGATTGAATCAGGAAACATCCTAATTAAGAGTGATGGAAAAGGTGTACCAAAGCGTAAGAAAAGGGAATACCAAACTTTCTTCATATAAAGAGAAACCTGAAGGAAAAATTTCACTTACGATTTGTCTGGATCGGTAATAACAGGCCATAACTGATAATCTTCACTTGAAGCATTTTTGATCAAATTCAAGCATTTTTTGAATGTTTCGTAATGAGAAGCTTCGAATTCAGATACTGATCCTTCTCCCTATTTAATAATTGAAAGCGCATAAAGTTGCAGAAAAAATAATATTCAATAAACAACATAACTATTGAAAATACCATACCTGAATTTTAATTAAATTAATAGCATACTCTGCAGCTTTTAAATCATCAATGATGATCAATCCATCTTTTCCTGTGCCCGTGCTTGGAGCGTAGCCCATACCAGGTTCAAGCTACATTCATAATACTTCTGTAAGAGATTAAATGATAACCTCATATTAATTTGAATTCTTTAATGGAAAGATCTAATTACCTGAAATTTCGTGTCATATTTTATTTGATCATTAAATTTTTTAAAACATTCTGCGATTGCATCATATAAATTTCCTATACTGTCAAGATCGTCTTCCGAGCTATCTACATTTCCTGCTTCTTTACCTAACATTTCTAACAAATAATTGAAAGGTTATGATATATCGTAAACTTACAATATTAATAATGCAGTCTGTTAATGATTTGAGAAAAATGGCATAGAATTCATAAATACTGAGAAATCCTAAGCGTAATAACGGATTGCGCGCTTTTTGGGGTATAGAATGCGGGTATTTATCTTGAACGTCGGGTGCCTCAATTTGTATAAAAGTATTGATAGTTTTTACATCTGCTTTCGACAAGTGAACCATAATTTCGCCTATAATTTTAAAAATTTTTCATAAGCTGATCTGAGTTTCATCTCGGAAATAATATGGTAAACATGCTTTCATGAATGACTTATCAATAAACTTTACCTTGCTTAATATGGGGCAAAGGATTCGGGTAGAGGGGAATCGCTTCTCGTGAATAGAATATAGGTTTGCGTCCTATGTATTGAGCGAAATTTCGCCATGAGCTATTAATTAATCAAAAATGCATATTAAGTAAAATACTTTTCTATGCATACCAATTGAAACAATAAGATTTGCTACAAGGGCCGCGTGCAACATTTCCTCTTCGGAAACATGTCGAATTAAGTGTTTTAATTTATCACCAATCTCCGTTCCTGTCTTGATCGAGTACATAGCGTATAAGTATGGTGGGATAGTGGTGAGTTCAATTTGTAATGCGAGTTGAAGGAGCTCGTAAAACTGTTAGAAAATGGTAAGGAAAATATAAACGTTAAACAATGAAAAATAATAAAAAAGCTTTAAAGGCAAACTCACGTCATCTAAGGTCGCGTTTTCCACTATCTCTTTAACGGTAGTTTCTTTGTAAACTTTATCATGTTCGACCTCGGTAAATAATTTTATACCATTATCGATCTCCTTCTCAACAACAAATCCTAGCCTGAAAGGTACAAAAGTAAATTATAATAGGCCGGAGGCATAGAGCGATGATGCATAAGATTTTGAATTTACCTATCCCATGCTCTGACCATATCCATATCACCCCACAAAGGAGCTCCAACTGAACCACCATCCGTTCTGAATCCACGAGTCCATTCTTTAAAGTCATTAGCACGAATTTTATTATTCTCTCTCCTCATAATTTCATACTGCGGTCAAAAAAATCGTTATTCTATTTAGAAACATAAGTGAGATTGAATCAATTTCAAAATTACCAGATTTTTTTGTGTGATTATGACATCGGGTCTTTGAGCTGGCCACCAATTTGTGTTGCATTCATTAAAATCGGCTTGCCAAGGTAAAGCCATGTATGCGTTAATATCACCGGGTTTGATGGCTTTGGAGTTAATTCTGTCCAAATGAAAGAAATGTTATTATCCACACAAAATAAAAATTCTTCAAGTAAGTCAGTTAATATACCTAAAGTCATGTTCATCAAATGTTTCCTTATTGTAAGCAATAAAGGTCATTTCAATTCCAGGAAAGAATGCTCCTCCAACGCACCATTCAAGTGAGGCTTTTTTAAGACATTCAACTTGAAGAGAAGCTTCTGTAATAATTTCTTCAAACTCTTTGTAATCTTCTTTTTTATCGCTCTTACCATTAATATTTTTATACTTGGGGTATCTGCCTCTTCCTTTACTATCAAACTGATAGAAATACTTGACAGGTTTGTTTTGTTCATTCACTTGAAAAGAACCTTCAGCCCACTTTTGTAGGCGGCTAACGGAAAATAAATCGTTAATTTAAAGTTAGTTGATTCAGAAGCCAATGTAACTTACAGGTATTGTCCACTAGTAACGGAAAAAAACGTATTTGGTGAGCTAGCGTCGACATCTCCGTCATTACCAGACAAAGCTGGCATAAAATAATCATAAGCCTGACCGTTATATTCAGCTGCGGATGCAATAGCTTTCGGTATTCGAATTCGGGCTAAAATGCCTTTCCTGTTCGTCGACAATGGAACAAACATATCGTTAGGTAAATCAAGCAATCCATAATGTCAGGAAAAAAGAACCAACCTCAGGCTCTCCTCTTGTTCTGAATTATCTTTCAGACGTTTTTCCATGTCAGGATTTAAAAAGTGACCTGGCTTGTAGATTCCGTGACCAATGAAAGCCTGCTTATTAACCCAAGAGATTCTGCAGATTGCGTCAAATATTGGGCGAATGTCACGATAATATTCCACCTATGCAAAGTATTGCAAGGCCATATGAATGACCTTTCATAGCCCAATCAATTTTCTACCAAGTAACTCAAGTATTAATTATACTGTACCTCTCTATGATCATTTGGATGCTGCGTTTCCCAAATAATTTGATATAATGACACGATATTTGGAATACCCGGTGCATATTTTGGAGGTGCCACAAGAACCCATGATTTTCCCTCTAATTATTAGTTTAAATGCAATTAATTTCACGAATTATATGATTTAATTTTTACGGTATACAACAAACGTTACCTCTATTCTTGAGTTTTTTGGATTGTTTATTAACGGTGATGGTAACATTAGCGTCTATGGATCCATCAGAAGTGTCATCATACCAATAATCATTGTTCGCGTAATGTGTAATATATGCACCTGTGGAGATAACAATGTAACATGAGTCATTGATTCGAGCAAATCTTCTGTAAATACGAAGATATACTATACAACCTTCTTTGATACTTCCAGACTTTCCCTTTCCACCAATAATTATCAAACTTCCTTCTTGCTCCAGTATCATCTTTCCCAAGTATAATTCATGGCCACTTTTAGGATCATTCGTGCGATAAACTTGCGCCTTGAATTCTTTTGTCGGAATTTTTGTATTCTTCAAATCATTGGATGATAAACTTTGTTCACTAATGGCCATCAATGTAGACCTATCATACGGCCAATCTGCAGATGGTTGGCAAATTTTAGATAATTTGGCACAGTTATGATAATCAATGTTTTGCCAAAATTACAAACCAGCATTTCGCTTAGGACCATCAGGTTTATATTCATTGATACCCTGGAATTGCGTGTGTTCTGCCTTCTTATTAGCAAGCACAACGTTCCAATCAATATTCACATCCACGGAATTATTTTTGTCTGTAAGCTTGATCTCTCGCACAACATTGCCATTTTCATCGCAACCATAGATTCTGAACCTTGCGGCTTGTGGTCTCACACATTGCTTGTCATCTTTAAATTCGAAAGAAGGATCACCCTCTGTATTTCGATAGCAAAGTAAGCAGCAAGGTTAATGTCTCAGACTAGCTATAATTATAACTTCGACGATTCTCCTCCCAGCTTACCTCCGACATGCACGCCAGGGATTTCGGCTCCCACATAATAATCGTCGGAGTTGCCAATTCGTGCAACGTTAAGAGGTGGAAAAATTGCAAACGATTCTATCTTGTTGTAATCCACTTCAAGCTCCTTATCGCTCATTATGAATTGAATGAGATTGAATATTTGAGGTGGACTTCATCTTTTTTGGTGAGAATATATAGTGATTTAGGTTAAAATTTAATGTACAATGTTGAGATATATGAGTTCCCATGAAATTTTTAAGTAACAGGTTGTTATCAAGAAATTCATTTGTAATAAGTAGATTTTTTTTAGATGTAAAAAATTTTTTGTTCATTGTAAGAAAGAATATCACATAATCTATTGCTTTATATGAACTAATTAAATCATTGATTTTGAGGAACAAATAGATTATGCATGTTGGATGCATGCAAGCTCTGCAAGATGCAACGCTGTAAATCTTAAATGCACTATTTTTTGGTATATTTTGTCTAACTTTCTATCTTTTGTAAACATTTTTACGAGGGTAACTTTATAAATCAAATTATAAAATGAATACCAAGCAACCGAATCAACCTTTTGATATTATTGTTATTGGCGGTGGTGTTGCAGGATCATGCGCTGCAATAAGACTAGCCCAATTGTTCAATTCTGCCGTCGCTAGTTGGCGTAAAATTCTTGTTATCGACGAGAGAACTATGAATGTAGAAATGTTTAAAGTTGGAGAGTCTTTACCTGGAGAAGCAAAGCCTACGCTTCAGTCGTTGGGTGTACTTGATGACGTAAATAACGATGCAATGGAAGGTATTGATATATGATCAATTGATTCACGAAAGCAATTCCAGAACTTTTATAAAATACCTATTTTACGATTCAAGGGAAACATCATTTTTGTCACGGAAACTCTTCTGCATGGGGGTCTGATGATTTGATCGGTACCGATACAATATTTAATGCGTATGGTGATGGATTTCATTTGGACAGGCGTTTATTTGAAGAAACGCTACTTAAAATAGCCATGTTACAACATAGTCAATTCATTACAATTATGCGTGGCTCCAAGGTGATTGATTTATATATCTCCAAAGATATTGATCAAAGAGATAAATGTTGGAAGGTTACAGTTACAAATGTTGGTAAGACTATTTATTATTTAACTTGTAATAGTGTGGTACTATCAAAAAGTTAAAATCATCAAATGCATCCGCTCCCTATAGAATCATCTCATACAAATCAAATCTACGGGAATATCCTCATCGATGCAAGTGGTCGTCGTTGCTGTATTAGAAAAAGTTTGCCAGAATTAAAGCGCTGCTCCTTCGACAAGCTGTTAGCTTTTGTATGTCTATACGAAACTGATTATGATAATAATTCAAGCAAGATTCATTCGACGAATTTGGACCATCGTACCCTCGTGGAATCCTGCGCTTTCGGATGGTGGTATACTAGTTTATTGCCTAGCAAGCAACGTATTGTGGTTTTTCATACAGACGACGATCTACTCCACCAAATTAATAGAAAGATCAGACTAGTTGATGAATTTGATGAATTCATGAAGGAAACCGCTGCGCACACTGCAAAGTACATAAGCGAACATTTGTATCGTCCCATTGGAAAAAGAGTTATTTGCATGCCTGCAAATTCGGCAAGGCTTTCTCAATTTGGTAGAGTACCTAAATTTTATCATGCATCAAATAGAATTAATATTCAACATAAACTTGATTTCAAATCAGCCTCCTATGAAAATCGGTGGATAGTGATTGGAGACAGCGCCATTTCTTTTGATCCGCTTTCTTCCCAAGGAATGTTAACCGCTATGTCTAGTGCCAAACTTGGAGCGGAGGCAATATTTTTCCAATACTTTAACGGAGGGACGAAAAATGAAGGAAAAATTATTCAACCCTTGGAGGTCTATCTGAAATACATTGAGAACACGTTTCAAAGATACGTGAGAGAGAAAAGATTTTTTTATAATAAAGAGCAGAGGTGGAATAATGAAATGTTTTGGAAACGACGACTTGAGGACCATACCGAGATGTGAAGAAAAATTCTTGAAAATTAACTTTTTAAACTTGTTACAGCGACACATTTATGACTTTTTAAATAATAAATTTATAAAAAGAAATTATAGAAATCATTTTAAATATATGATTTTGCAGATCGGTACTTAAAACCATTTTTATTATATTCGTACAGTGCATACAACCTAGTCCCAACCACTAAATTTTAACAAAATTCAAATTACTACTCCTGACTCAAAAAAAATGATAAACATAAAATATAATCGTAGAATG
>CAJVPP010002787.1:0-13517 GCA_910592005.1 Funneliformis mosseae
TAGGTGATATTTCAAACGAATAGAAAATTGTCTACATCTATCCTATCCCAAAGCTTATAGACTGGAAATGTGACATAACCAAAATCAGATCTATCACATTATTAGAAACTTATTAAAAAGACTTTGTCAAAATTATTACTAACAGACTCTTCACAATATTTGCCAAACACAACATACTATGAGGTAGAAATTTTGCCGGTCTACCTGGTAGATCAACTAAAGCACCTATCAAAATAGTCAATATGTTACTCAAAGATGCAATTGAAAATAAAAAAGAAATTTGGATTTTACTTCAAGATCTCTCTAAAGCCTATGACAGAGTAGACTTAAAGTTTCTTCGTCTAGCCCTCAACTATATCAAAGTTTCATAATCAGCTATTGATCTTTTGATTAATCTTTTCATTGCAAAAAAAATGCTATCTTTACAGCATATGGAACTTTAGATTGCTATGATATAAAAATTGGTATTAATCAAGGAGAAGTTATATCACCCTTACTTTGATGCATTTACTTAGATCCTCTTCTTTGTGAAGTTACCTCACTAAATAAAGGATACACTATTAATCACACTTAGACCTCTGACTTAACTACTATAGCCACTAGTTCTCTATCTGCTAGCGTTTCTTTGCTTACCTTTATAGATGATACTAAATGGATTGCCAGTTCAAAACAAAATTTAGAATCTATTCTTGAAGTTGCTGAAAATTCTATGTTCTTACCAGATCTGCATTCAATAAAGAAAAATCCAAACTATTGATAACTAAATCCTCAGATATTATAACAATTCCTCTCAAATTTGATTCATTCACAATTAATATTATATCAGAAACTGGATTTGCCTATTTTCTTAGAGTCTGGATTAATAGCAAACGCTCTACGACTTTTATCAAAAAATAACTTGCTTTTGATATAAATTGTTTTGTTTCTTTAATACGTTATAAACCCTTAACTGATAAACAAATCTCGTATATTATTAATATGGTGCTTTGTTCATTACTAGAATATCAAATGCAACTAACACCCTTATCACAACAAGAATATTTATTACTCTTTGTACCTGTATATTCCCTATTCAAGAAAAAGAACAAATTTGCATCTACCCTTCTAATGTTCTTTTAAGTTTCAAACAATTCTACAATTTGAATGATCTCTGGTTATTACAAATTAAATCTTTTTCTACTGCTTTTTTATATCAATTCATTAATTCCATAACTTATAAAAATGTTTACACTATAAGACTCTTTCAACTCCAATCCTAACATTTCCTTGCCACCTCTTCCCTTGATTTTTGATCATGTTCATTTGATAGACTTTTGTATAAAAATCTTATAGGCGCTTCCCTTTCATTTATCAAGTCCACTTTCTCTAAACTTTCGCTCATTGCTTTTCCTCTTCTTACTAACCAAATCAAAGGATCTTACCCTCTCACAAAAATTTTTCCCTACAAAATTTACATTTCTTTAAAAAAAATCTTGATTAATCACAACCTAGTTTATTTAGATCAATTAATCTCTGCTTCAGGCTACCAGCTGATTACAAAGGCTGACTTTCTATTTAGAGACTTTAATCATCACTCTAAATACTTTAGATCACAAACTCTTTTTAAGCAACTAATAGATATTGTCTTAGAAGATAAAGTTCAATGATTTCTCAAACCAGAATTTAGATTAGTTTTTCCTTTACCTTAATATAGTTTTATAGTTAATTTATCTCTTTCAAATGACCGTAAAAAGAAATTTATCATTTTATGGAATCCAACAATCAATAACCTCTTATTTGGTCAAATCATTAACAAAACCCTGACTGATAATCAATTTGTTTGTCAACATTATGTATGCTTTACCAATAATGATAATATTAGTTAACTCTTTAAATGTACTGGTTGCAACCTTTTCTCTGCCAACGTCTGTTTTGGCACTTGTACATTTGCAATTCCTGTAAATAGAGTTTTTTAAGTTGATTTATTCAAAAGTAATCTTATACCCTCAAAATCAATTACAACAGTCATCTGATGAAATCTTAAGGGTGGCATATCTCTCTTACTTCGCCTCCTATTTTGAACAATAACCTCTTGTCTCCCCATCAACCAATTTATTTGACATAATGTTTTTCTCTTCTTTAACATTAATTGAACTTAAATCTCTACAATCAACACTCATTGATAATACATCCCTGACATTTTACACTGATAGTTCTTTAATCTCTTTTAAAACAGAATCATGCAAAATGGGACTGGATTGGATTTATATTGATTCATCTAATAATCATTACTCATTCAAGGTCTCACTGCAAAACTGACCTTTGTTAATACGCGTTTAAATATATGCTCTCTTTACTGTTCTGTTAGTATCACCACAGTCTTCTTCTGTCAATATTTTTTCAGATAGTCAGGCCACTATTCATAGTTTTTATAAATATGTTTTGAATAATAATCTTTCATCCAGAAAATTTGAAAAGATACCCAATCACTCTATCTGGCATCTTATAAGACATATAGTGAATGTACTGAATCTTAATATACATCTTCATAAGGTTAAAGCATATACTAGTAATCACTTCAATGATATCGCTGATTAATTGGCTAAAGCTGAATGTAACGCTCATCCCCTTATCCCATTATTGAATAACATTCTCTTATCTAACCTTGTCTTTACTTTCAATAATGTACCTATTGAAATATCTATTCAAGATTTCTTCAAACAAATTTTTCTGCTAAGACTTTCTGCAACTTTCTTGACCTAAACAGAAATGATCAAATCAGACGTCTCACTAGAAACTATTCTATTAGCTAGCCTGCTATTTGGTCCTTATTCTCCCTAAACTCTTTTTTACTCACTATCTTATTTGCTTCTTGTAAACTCAAGACTTTCATTATAAAAAACTTTGTTAATGAACTACCAATCCTATCAAGATTATCCATACTACAGCTTGATTTGTATGAACATTGGTATTATATAAACTGTGGTCAAGATACAGAAACTCTCACACATCTCTGAACCTGCTCTACCTATACCACAAGACTACAAAATGTTATTCAAATAACTAAAGATGATTTAATTTATCACCTCACAGAATTGAATGTCTCTAAATTCACTAAGTTTCTTTTAGAATTACTAAACATTCTAAATGACATCCTTGATACCCCCTCATCTAGAATAGATGGTTACATCAATATTGTTCATTCCTCATTTCTTCTTCTTTAATAGACATAGTTCACAAAATCATCAGGAATAAGGGTCAATGTTTCTTAATCATCACTCAAACCTTAATAGTTTTCAACAAAATTATTCGAGAATATTTAGAAACACTATTGTAATCAAAAGAACATTCATTAAGTATTATAATCAAAGATAAGACTAAATGAAATTCCAGTTCATTCTTAAGACACGAAGAGATATCAAGTCCTACATATAAATGGAAATCTTGGATATACATAGTAAATAAATTTGATTACACCTTTATAGATTTTTAGATAAGCACTGACTCTTTCTTTTTCTTTTCTTGTTGATAGCAATTTTCATTAGGTATAAACTTAGTAAACTTGTTTAGAAGGGGAAAATAATAATCAGTCGATTCAAATAGGTTTGTAATATAATTACAAAGAATAGCTAGTACTTAGTCTAGATTTATTTGATTTACTTTGTATTTCTTGTATAAATTTAATAAAGTTACTGGCAATGCCACATCGTTAAAAAAAAATATATAGAGCTTTTCAAAATCATGTTCTAGCTCTTGCATATATGAACGATACATTCTAATTGGTAGACTTCAGATCTAATCTCATAAATATAATGAATATAGCAGATTCTTTTTACATACTCAATAGCATTCAGGTCAACTGGGATAAATTAGTTTTCATGATTAATTATAAGATTCTTCTCCTATTAACTTCAACTTTAATGACAAAAACATCTGGCTATCGTCACTTCATCACAATAAATCTACTAGATATTTGGAAGTCTGAACATCTTTGTTTAATAACAAACAATTTATTACTAAACAAATCGTAGATAAATTTACCAAAATAAAGAATGTGTTGAGCAAGAAAAAGCTCACTGCTAAATACATAATTGCTATCTTTAATACTGTCATTATCCCTAGAATATTATATAAGACAAAACTTACATTTGTTTCCCATTCAGTTTGTGACACACTTATGATCTCATTCAGAATCTTTTTCAAAAAGAAATTAGGACTTTCAAGATTTATATCCACTTTGTTATACACTTCACCTTTGGTTACAATTTAGCGTACCTTTATGATAAATAAATACAAGCTAATACATCAGATTTATTAAAGATGACAAATGATATTTCACTTTTTGAATTGATTTCACGACTATGCATTTTACAACTTTAACTTTTAGAATAGTTACCAATGTCCCCTTAACTGATTGGCCTTACACAGAATTCAAGCCTTTCAAGGATTAGTGATCGGGTTTTCTACCAGCTGTTAAGCAAATTGGATTCAAATTTCAACAATGTCTAGATAAAGATTATAATCTCAAATAAATAGATAGAGGCTTACTCCTGATAATACAATTTCTCACTTCTAAAATACAGTCAACTCTTATTATAGTGAACTCTTGATATAACAAATTTTTTGAACAAATATAATAAAAATACTCTTGTTATAGCAAATTGGCCAATCAATCTCTTAAAATCTTCACTATAGCCTTATAATGAAGTTGAGGTCTAAGACATAGAGTTCGTTATAATAAGAGTTGACTGTATATCAGTAAAATATACTGAAACTGCATTCACTTTCAATTTTATACATTGATCAACTTACTACTATAGATGGTATTAACCTATTTACAGCTTTTAATCTAAACATAGTCTACGATTCAGTATTTCATAGTGTCAAATGGTTTAAACAATTAGAATTACAGCTTTTAATTAACAACTTAAATAGATTCCTATCTAATAATTATCTGCCTCACTCATCACTCATCAAAGCACCTACTCATCATTCCAATTTTAACACTTCACCAACTAATCTAACTTTTATTGTCATATAGTCTAATTAATATATGACATTTATCATAAACAAAGTAGTTAAAGTTGACGAGACAGTAATACATGCATAACATTATTTAAAAATCAATTAATTGGTAACCAAACACCTATTGCCCTTGTATTAGATGTAACCTTTTTGATCATTCAGCTATTATACCTTATAAACAACAATAATGTCATAGTTTCTATACTATTAAATTACCTAAAGTATACTACTCAGTAGTTAAAGTTTTTTACAAATCCCACGAGAGGTGGTGGTATAGCTTCTCTTATCTAATGCTTTGTGAAATCACCTTATCAATATTAACTTCTCCTTATCAATATCTAACCAAACCTGTACTTAATTTAGATATTCTTCTTTTTGATCAAACATCCATTAATAGATTAGAATACCTTAAATCACAATTACTAATGCTAATTTTTTCCAGTTTTATATAGATGGTTCTCTCACATCTTTAGAATCTCCTGACTGCCAGATGGGAATAGCATGGTTACAAACAGATCAGAACTGGTCTCAAATCTCCTTTAATACAACACTTATATTACATTCTCCTTCTTCTATATTAGCGAAAATTGTTGCTATTCTTACCGCAACTTATACTGTATCACTAAACTTTAATATTGAAATCTGTACTGATTCACAAGCTGCAATTGCATCATATCACAAGATCATTACTATATGTGAGGAGTCTCCTTTCCTAAATCCTACGTTCAAAATTCCATATTTTTATATTTAGATAATCTTATTATAACTAACAAAGTCACGTTAACACTCACAAAAGTCAAAGCTCACAAATAAGATCAATTTACAACAAAGTAGATACT
Source organism: Funneliformis mosseae (assembly GCA_910592005.1). Taxonomy (NCBI): domain Eukaryota; kingdom Fungi; phylum Glomeromycota; class Glomeromycetes; order Glomerales; family Glomeraceae; genus Funneliformis; species Funneliformis mosseae. Next base: position 5,844 of record CAJVPP010002787.1, read on the forward strand.
TTAGTAAAGTAACTTTTCAGTGCTTTTCTGATCATCAACAATAATCACCTAGGTCCTAAATATTTCATGTGTTATAAAAACATACCAATCATCATCCTACCTCATTTATTTATTAAACACCTATAATAAGCCTCTTGGGCTGAAACATTTTGACTCTTCCTCAAATTGCTAAATACAGCAATTATCACATTGATTGGCAATCTTTTTTTTATATCCTTAATGATTCAGTAAATATTAGTATAACATCATTTGATGCATGCAAGAGGAAACATTGAAAGGGATCATTCCTTTATCTTTCACAATATCTATTAATAATATCACAAATAACAAACAACTTACTCTTGATCTTATGTCATCCTTATTTAATGACATATTCTGTCCAGCTCATAAGATATGATTGAAAAAATGTGAATCACTACAAATATGAAAAACCTTTAACAACATTAAAGATGATTTCACTGTAGCTTGGGTATCCTCTGATTTTTTGCAATCTATACAAACACCTTCACATAATCCTGCTTCCTTCTCAGCAGCAATTGCTTATAGAACTCACTGATCAAATTTTTAGTCTGGCAGTAACCACACCCTTCCTTCTAAATGTTTGATATCTGTATTTTAGTTTAGACTAGTTTTCTTTTCTTTTCTGATATATAGTTTAGTTCAGTAAAGTACAAGGTTGGTATTGATAAAGTAGTTTAGTTCACTAGACTAATTTATAGATATTTTTGTATTTTCTGTTTATTTTGTTTTTTTTTGTAAATTCATAAATATTAATAAAGATCATGCGAGACTGTCACACTTAATAAAATAAAATAAAAATCATTATTGCATATCAATTTTAAGTATAATAATATATATTATTTATTTTGTTATAATATTCTAATATTTTTTCTTTACATTTTTAGCAACTAATTTAATTGAAAGTAATATATTTATATTATCAATAGTATTTTCTATATGATCAATAAAAAGATAATATAAAGGAATTACAGTAGAAATTATAGGATAAGTAAATTCAGACATTATAATTGTTACTTCTAAAGAAACGATTTTTTAGAACTTTTTTAGAGCCAAAAAGGCTTCTTTTATTGTAAAGAAAATATTTTTAGACCTCTTAGAACTGAAAATTTGTTTTCTTTCATTAAAAGAAAATATTTTTAGCACTTTTTAAAGCTGAAAAAGTTCTTTTCATTGTAAAAAAAATGATTTTTTAGAACTTTTTTAGAGCCAAAAAGATTTCTTTTATTGAAAGGAAATATTTTCAGATCTTTTAGAATCAAAATTTTGTTTTCTTTTATTAAAAAGGAATAACTTTTAGACCTCTTTTAGAACTGAAAAAGTTCCTTTTATTATAAAGGAATGACTTTTTGAAACTCTTTTAAAGCCAAAATAATTCATTTTATTGTAAAAGAATGACTTTTCAGAACTCTTTTAGAGCAAAAAAGGTTTCTTTTATTATAAAGGAATAACTTTTCAGAACTCTTTTAAAGCTAAAAAGATTCCTTTTATTGTAAAGAAATGACTTTTCAGACCTTTTATAAAGCTAAAAAGGTTTCTTTTATTGAAAAAGAATGACTTTTCAGAATTCTTTTAGAACTGAAAAAATTTGTTTATTCAATAAAAATTTTGGATTAGATCAGGATTTAGATTTAAACTGATCTGTTAGATTCAGATTTGAGATTCAATCTATCAGATTCAGATCAAATCTGAATTTCAATAGATTCAGATCAGATTCAGATCCTGAAAAATGAAAATCAAATCAGATTAGATTTTATTCAAATCTGATTTAATCTGATTTTGTAAAACACTACTTCTCTTTAATTGAACATTTTCAACATATATTAAAAAATTTTTTTCTTAGTTTTCAATTATATTTTAGGTCTGATATTTTTTTAAAGTCATATAAAAAGTTATAAGAAAAAGATCTTTAAATAGAATCTCTATTTTTTAGTCAATCAAATTTAGTTATAACATAAGATATATATTAATTTATATTAATTATTTAATAATTTTTTATATTGTATAATTTACTAAATGAAGTTTAGTTTAGGTTTATTTAATTATGAAGATTTTATTTAATATTATTCTATTTCAAAATCTATTGAAATTAGTAAAATTCATTCCTTTATAATTATAGATGAAAAGTTGAAAATTTGAATTTAAAAACTTATTTTATATAAGTAAATTTCACAATATTTACATTTAAAACAACATGCTTTATGCTTATTACAAGAAAAATATTTAGTTAAAGAAACAAAATTACTTATTATTGATCCTTTATCTTTAATTATCATATTAGTGTTTAGTTTTAAGACAAACCTTCTCCATCTATAGTTGAATTTTTTGTGAATAAAATCCTATATTATTATAATAGTCAATAGAAGTTTTATTCAATAAAACTACGTTATTAATATTCAGCTAAATGTATATCTATTAGATTTTTAACAAATTTAAATATGCTAATTTTTAGATTTTATTTAGATTTATATTATGATGATTTTGATACTTTTTATAATACATATTATTCTTTAAGTTAAGTTTATTTACAGATTAGTAATATACCACAAAAATTAAAAAATAATTGCAAAATCATTTTATAATTAGATTGGTACTATTTGGTAGGAATTTTACAAAAAATTTTATTAAAAAAATTTAACAACTTGAAAATAGATTTATAATGAATGTAAATGGTATTTATTGCTGAATTCAGATAGATTGGCTATAATTATAACTGATTTACTATAAAACAATAATGTTGCAGGTTCTTAATCCTTTTAATATTAATCCTAATACAATAACAAATATTAAAAAAGTTCTTTCTCACATTGAAAAAATTGCAAAAATTAAAAATAGAATTTGCAGATATGTGATTGTTACATGTGATAGAGTTTTATATTAATATATAATTAAAATAAAATAAAAATATCCTTATTTTTGAATAATTGTAAAAATAGATGAATATACTTCAGTCGTTTATAAAACTAAATTGTTAAGTTTTACATTTTATTTATTTTTTAAATATATACATACTTATATAACTTTTTTATTATTATTTAAAGGGATATTGATATTAAATAATTTGCAATATCCTAAAGGTATAAAACTAAGAACTAACTTATTTACTTTAAGAAATATTATGATTGTTATAAGTTTTAGGACTCAGTTTGTAATATTTATCATTAATCAAAGGCTATAAAACTTATGTAACTATATGTCAAGAACAATTATAATTTATTAGTGAAAGGATACTTAGCTTGGATAAAAGAGCAAAAAGATTTACTGTATCAAATGAAATTTAAGTAGATAGAATTATTATATCTTATAAAAGCATTTAACAAACTTATATTAGTTATTACTAAATTTTATTAATAGATATTTAGTTATTTTCAGGTTATTATTAATTATAGAACAACCATTAGAAAAAATAATCTATTATTAAAGAAAGTTGCAAAGAGTCTTTTCGCTAATATGGTCAGCATGATGCTATTCAATATACTATTTGATAGAAGTTACAGATAAATACAACTGATATGACTTGATCTAATCATACAAAATATTATAAAAAAATTGTGTAGTATCCTAATCAAGACTTTTTAATCAGTATCAAGAATTAGATGCAATATTAAAAGAAATAAATAAGATTCTGAAAAATAATTATATAAAATTGTAAAAAATTTCTTCAGGTAAGTTATTGTATTTGAATTTAATGACTTAAATTAATAATTATTGTTTTATTAAACATTTAGTTATAAAACAACTTTTTCAACTCAATTAAATATAATGATTTTTAAATGAGTGGTCTAAAAATCTGACTAAAACTAATTACAGAATATCAAAGATTTAAAATTTGTCTAAGAAAAAACAATTTTATTAATTTTATAGAATCAAAAACTATTTATAAAAGCTTAGGAGAAAAATATGAATTAAGCAAACAAATGATTAATTTTACTAATTTGGTAAAGCAAGCTCAAAAAGAATATATTACTAAAGTTTTTTATAATAATAGTTCAGATTCTGTTTTTAGGCTAATTTTAGTTACCAAATAAGAAGTTACATAAAAGGCTGAGGCAAATATGACTAAAGCAAAAAATATCTTGAAATAAAATCTAAAAAGCATAGTGAATTATTAAATATATTAAAAGAGGTAAAATCTTTTTTTAATTTAGATAACGAACATGATAATGATTTTTTTAATAATTCATAAATACAAAACATTGAAGTTAATTCAATTACATAAGCATTTATGAAGAATAGCATATAAATTGATTAAAAATATACTTTATAAATAAATAAATAAACACTTTTTTATTACTTTTTATGGATAATTAATTCATAATATAAAAAAAAAAATTTTATTATATAAAATTAATATTTCTTAAAAGTTTATTATTTCTTTTTATATTAGATTAACAAAAATTTAAAAACTTGACAATTCATTAGTTTATTATTATATGTAAATTATAAAATAAATTCTAAAACTTTCTAATCGACATTTCTATTATAATATAAAAGGAATGATCGACAGCATCCATTTTTGGTAAAATCCTGACTGAAATATAATCAACAGCAAATTCACGATTAATAAGGACCACTTTTCTGGCAATTTAGTGTGTTGACAAATCCCCACTATTATCAGAAAAAAAAGAGATTGCGAATTGATTAATAAAATGATCAAAATTTCGATTTTTTTTTTTTTTTTTTTTTTTTTTTAAAAAAAAAAGAGATACATACCTAATACCTTTATTAGAACCAGGTTCGTCAACGATACGTTTATCTTTTGGAAAGCGTCCGGTCTTGTTACCGGAAGCTTTACTAGGGCACCAGTGAATGAAATTGCGGAACCCGACTAAAAATTTAAAGCATCTTCATATAACTGAGCGTCTGAGGTTCCATTGAATGGCAACGTGGTCATAGTCAATATGTGTGGTATTATGAAATCTTCGATTATAGAGTGAGACATGGTTTTGATTTTGGTTTCTTTTTCGTACATCTACTTTTAGTTCACTTTCACTCCTGATTAGGCATCCCTTAGTCCCATGCTAACTTGATTTTATCTTTCCAAGACTTGCATCTCGAACATCCGGGAAGATACCTCCTGACACTTCACCAATTAATAGTTCAGGCTTCCAACTGATACGATTTGCAGTTACAATTAGATCACATTTTTGACCCATTCGTGACTGTGATTGTGGATCGGAGTTCTTGTTTCGCTAGAACTTTTCAAAGATTTCTCGCCACTATAATTTGCATAAAACTTGATTAATTAATAAAATTTTAGGACAAATGGTTTTTAATACATACATACCAATATAAAGTAAATTTCTCATAGTCGTTAAAAATGGCATCAAAGTATGATAAGATATTCCGATACATATGCATCATCTCTGAAAGTTTCCGGCTTGGTTGCCTTAAACATCTTCAAATCATTTTCATAATCATTTGAAGTGGTCATAATTCCTATATTTGGATCCTTGTGAGATTAAGATAAATAATGAAATCAATCTTACTTTTTAAGAAAATCATTTTCACATCTTAGTTCTTACATCATATAACTTGTCCAATAAATCTTCAACTTCATCACACGTATTTTTTTGGTTTCAAATGAAACCTTATCGCGAATGCTTTCATTTAGAGCATTCATGTCAAATAGATTGTTTGTTGGAGTATGCTGTCCAGAAATTCTCAATAATATAATACCATAACGGATATATAAATTGTTTTGATTGCGGGATAGTGTTTCGATATTCATCAATCTTGTGGCGTATTTCTGTAAAATTGATTTAACTTGACATGCTTTGTAAAGGTGAATATAAAATAATTGATACTCTCTCAGATTCTAAGTCATTTGGTTCAATTGCACTATTATCAACATCTTCACCGTCATCATATTGATCATTAGGGGAAGATTGATCATTATTAGCGGAAAAGGAGCTAGTTTCTTGATCCTAACAATTACAATAAATATAAGCAAGCAATGATATGAGAAATCAATTAATATCTTTTTACATACCTTAAATGCCTCTGGAGACCGGTGAATGTAATTCGACCTAAAAAAAGAAGTAATCCTTTTGAGGAAGATGCATAGTCGATTCCTCCTCCGGAATCAGATAAAACATTTCCATAACAATATTCGTTGACAAGAATGGCACATTCATTTCTCATACTCGTACACTTGCGTAGAACAGTACAATACCCATACACGTACGCTTTGCGTAGAACAGTACAGTTGCCTGTACACGTACGCTTGCGTAGAACAGTACAGTTGCCTGTACACGTACGCTTGCGTAGAACAGTACAGTTACCATACACGTACGTTCGTACGTTTGCGTAGAACAGTATAATAGTCAATGTAACATTTCCTGTACTCGTACACTTGACATGTAGAACAGCACAGGTTCAATGATATCCCTATAAGGACGTACCTCAAAATTATCCTCAATATGTTTAATTTGTTTAATGATATTTGCGTTATATCCAGTTTTATCATTGTAGTGATGTTTTATACATTCAAAATCTTGACGGTATCGTGAAAGTTCGCGTTCTTTTTCAAGAATTTCAACCTTGGTTTTTCGATAATTTAAATACCCAAGTAGACTTGGTTTGTTATTTTTGGTGATTCCCATCCAGTATTCTTCAAAAAATATGGAAGTTAATAACGAATTATTGCATTAACGTAGATTTATATGTATATTTACCATCGTCATTCAAATTTTTTCTGCAATCTTTCTTGATTCTCATTGTTATTTCCAAACGACAAGATTCGGTGTGTCTATGTATGAGAGCTACGGTATTAAAAATCAGGCGCGTTTATAAATCTCTAATGTTATCACGAGGTGATAAAATCAAATGTCGATCTTTTTTATATCGTTTTCAAGAAATAAAAAAAAAATGCGATAATAATTCAAAAACTAATTTATCTATGCGCAGTTTTTTTTTCTTTTCTTCTTTACATTTAGGTAAAAAAAAGTTCTCTAAAGAAGTTGGATGAAAGCCGAAATTTTAAGGCTTAAGGTATATAGCTTTTTAAAGTACAATATTTTTTTTTTTTTAACTATTCTTCTTATTTCCATTATCTAATATTTCATCATATAATAAACTTTTATTAATATTATCATCTTTTTCTAATCTTTTTATATAGGATTTTACATTAAACACAACAATAATTATACTTATTATTTTGTTTTGGAAAAAACATTTATGATGAAAAGCATGACCACATATAACATTATACCTTCTTCTTTATCTAAATATTTAAATTATTAGATGGTGGTTTAAATGTATGATATCCAGTAGTATTTTATGATTTAATATTGCAAGATAATATTCCTTTTTTTTCTAAATATTTGAAGGACTTTGGCGATCAATTTTGTACCAATCAAAATTAATAATTATGTGACATTTCAAAATGATTATCACACAAATTTCATCCAATAAAAAATATCAGAAAAAAACATTAAAGGGGCCCGTTTATAATTCCTTCGATCAAACCGAAGAAAAAGATCACTCCAGCATCTTACACAGGCCTCTTTATATGCAGCCCAATCACCTCCACGATGATGAACCACGTATACATCAAGAACGAGAGGAATTAAATTAAAGAAGAGATCAATTAAATACATATATTCGATATTCTTGCATGTATGGCCAAATTTTGAATAAACGGCATCAGCTATA